>CM072524.1:2711781-2899281 GCA_036898135.1 Oncomelania hupensis | reverse complement strand
ACTTAGATTGTTTCAGTCAATCGGGACACAGGTAGAGTGGTTAGGACCAGTTCTGGCCGATTCAGAAAAAGCCAAGTATAGGGTCAGTTGTGTGGAAAGCCCTGAGTAGTACACAGCTACACTCGAGCAGAGAAATATCTCCACCGATAGAACAGGGAAGCAGTGCTTGTTGAATATTTGAATTCAATCAAGTAGCCACGGGCCTGACATTGTCGAACAGGTAAATGAACATACTTCTGTTTCATCGTGATGTATTTATATTATTGTTGAAATTATGTTTGTGGAATTTGCTATGCATAGAATTGAATTGTTAGTCCGACTTTGCCTTACAACGTGGAGAAGCCGACCACGTGTCAAACATGACCGGGTTTGACGCCATGTTGTATACCTGACGGAACCACTGTTGTTTAACCTATATGTATGCTTGCAGACCAGTGGCTATACCAGTGAATGTTTCTAATATTATTAATTCTTTATGTGTATAGTTAGCCACGATTTATATATGTATGTATAGGAAATTAGAGTGGAGATGAAGGCACAGTCAGCATAGGGGGTAGAGCAATCTCCAATCTTCGTTTTGCAGATGACATTGATGGATTGGCTGGAGAGGAACAAGAACTTGAACAGCTGGTACAGAGGCTTGACACCACCTCCAAAGCCTATGGAATGGAAATAAGTGCAGAGAAGACCAAAATGATGACCAACAACACCAATGGCATCAATACAGACATCAAAGTCCAAGGCCAATCCCTCGACACAGTGCATAGCTTCAAATATTTAGGAGCCATTGTATCAGACAATGGGTCCCGACAGGAAGTCCTCTCCAGGATCGCACAAACAACTGCTGCCCTGACAAGGTTGAAGCCCATTTGGAAAGACAGGACCATCAGTCTACATTCCAAAGTAAGACTGCTGCGCTCCCTTGTCATCTCCATCTTCCTATATGCTTGCGAAGCATGGACCCTCACAGCAGATCTCCAACGAAGAATACAAAGCATGGAGATGAGGTGCTACAGAAGACTTCTGGGCATTTCCTATACCCAACACATCACCAACGACGAAGTCCGACAGACCATCACACAAGCCATTGGACAACACGATGACCTGCTAACAGTGGTGAAGAAACGGAAACTTCGGTGGTATGGCCACGTCACCAGATCATCAGGCCTTGCAAAGACTATTCTGCAAGGCACAGTGCAAGGAGGTAGAAGAAGAGGGAGACCGAAAAAGAGGTGGGAGGACAACATTCGAGAATGGACTGGTTTGACACTGAGCGAAGCCATCAGGGCTGCTGAGGACAGAGAAAGATGGAGTATGCTGGTTAAACGATCATCTGTGGTGCCCCTACGACCTTCGGGTTACGGGACAGGATAGGATAGGATAGGATTCCAGTGGACCACCGACTTAGCAGAATGTTCGTGGCTTATGTATAGAGATGTGGAGCTATCACTGAGGGCTACTTTGGCTTTCAGTGAGACGCTCTGCATAGACCTATTATTCAGGGTTGTGCAGAATTTCGTCTCATATGTTACAGACGAGCAGGCGGGATATCGTGAGCCCAACTCAGCAAAGAATAGAACTTAATCTACGATTTGAGTTGGCTGCCGAGGCATCTACAGCATCGAGCGCAGATAGCCCACCCGTCGAACACAAGCAACGACAACACAGCCTGTCGTAGAAGCTACCTCAAAGCAGCGCTTCAACCACGAAGCCAATCAGTTAAGTGTCCAGGAAACAGTGCACTAAAACTGTATTAAAAGGTCCACTCTTCATGAACGCTAGTAGCCAGTGCCCGATGAAGAAAAAGTAGCTGCTCAGATTATCTGCGAGCGAACCATTCGCCTTGACAATTGAACTTTTAAGTTAGATTCGTACTTCGAAGATCGTGTATAGAGTAGAAGAAATAAATGTGTGATTTTGAATGTTATCAAGTGGCTGGACTACATATGATTCATAGCCGTGTGAAAGCTAGTGTGACAGTGATCTTTTACCATTTTTCTATCTATCTCTGTACCCCAGCCTTAACCCCTTGGGGTCATGAGCAATCTTGCCACTGTAGATTGTTCTAACCTATAAAGGGAAAAGTGAAAGCCCCAGTTGAAAACCTGTCTTTCCTTTGTAGGCAGGACCGATTCACTGCGGCAACAGTACCCCCGTTGGAGTGCCGAGGGTTTCAGTATAAATAGTATCCCCACTTTATGGAAATTTCGTGCTTTAAATTCCCACTGTCGCTGTCTTCCTCATTTACTCTTTCCCATTCCTGCTCTGTCCTATCACTCTGCTATACTATCTTCTTCTTCGCTAGATCAATGACCTACCTTTTTTCTTGAAAACTCTTCCTGGACAAGACTCCTTGTTTGTGTATGAGGTCTGTTGGATCAGCTTGGGAGTGTTGGACGCTTTCTGCCGGGTGGTCACTAGGGCTTCCTATGATTGTATTATTTAGCACTATAGGCATTTTATATCAGTGATCGTCCTAGGGATTTGCAAAACCGGTACGACGTCACAGTAAACAAACCCACTCGAACGCAAACCGGTAGGCCAGTCACGGAAACTATTTTATATAAGTAGATGGCGACTCTGTTAATGCACTTTCTGTCTCATTAGAAACATCTTCGTCTTCACATAAACTTCTTTTATCGCCCCTCTCCCCCCTAGCAAAAAATGAAAAAAGAGATTTTTGCTTCTTCATTATTAATAGCCTATCTGCCACTGTCGCAATACATACTGACGAAAAAAATCGAAAAGTGCGCGAGTTTAATGTATCCGTATTCACGATAGCCTTGCGCCCGCCAATGTTATATCATTCTGCATTAATTACCTCAAAGAATATGGCAAGGCTACTGAACGCATTCGCAGGCCTTTCGTCTACACTCCCTAAACACATAATCAGCGTGGCTGGCTGGCTGGCTGGCTGGCTCTCTTTCTCTCTCTCTCTCTCTTTTCATTTCTCTTTTTTTCTTTCTCTTTTTCTTTATTTTTGAAACCAGTCAAACAAAATAAGAACCGGTAGGCTCTACCGGCTACTGATTTTTCAACCGGTATTTTTATTCTCAAACCGGTAAAATACCGGTAATTTCCGGTTAAATCCATCCCTGTTATATGTATGTGTTTTGTTGATGATTTATAATGATGTTTGTATTCTATTTTGTTTTTGTAACCGGGGGTTCGAGTAGTTGGGGTAAAGCCTCAGCCGTCCCCTGCGTGGGATGTCTTTATTGTAAAGTGCCTGGCCGGTGGAGGGCATTCAATTTTCCCACTAGGGTTTGTTTCGGCAGATCTTTTATGCGGATTGGGGGTTGTCCGGTCCTGATTTGGCTCGGAAGAGTCCGCTGGACCTACAGCAACAATCAATCAATCAATCAATCAATCAATCAACCCCAGCCTTAACATAGACCGAGCTAAACAAATAAATATATTAAAGTAATTCACCGGGTTACTCACTAGCGGTCCCCACAGAATAATAATAATAATAATAATAATAATAATAATAATAATAATAATAATAATAATAATAATAATAATAATAATAATAATACAGGATGCTATATACCATCAATAAGACGTGAGGGTTACAGCATTCCATTGTGCAGAGCCCAGCAACAATAAAAAAAAAAAAAAAACGTCACACCATACCATCGGAATTTCCGTTTCTTCACCACTGTGAGCATGCCATCGTTTTGTCCAATTGCTTGTGTGATGGTCTGTCGGACTTCGTCGTTGTTGATGTGCTGGGTATAGGAAATGCCCAGAAGTCTTCTGTAGCACCTCTTCTCCATGCTTTGTATTTTTCGTTGTAGATCTGCTGTGAGGGTCCATGTTTCGCAAGCGTATAGTAAGATGGAGATGACAAGGGAGCATAGTAGCCTTACCTTGGAGGGTAGATTGATGGTAATGTCTGTCCAAATGGGCTTCAACCTTGTCAGAGTAGCAGTTGTTTGTGCGATCCTGGAGAGGACGTCCTGTCGAGACCCATGCTGTTGTTGGTCATCAATTTGGTATTCTCTGCACTTATTTCCTCTGTAGGTGGTGTCAAGAATCTGTACCAGTGGTTCAAGTTCTTGTTCTTCTCCAGCCAATCCATCAATGTTATCCGCAAAACGGAGGTTGGAGATTGCTCTACCCCTTATGTTGGCTGTGCCTTTCCTGATCTGCAAGAGTATCTGAAATGGCGCGCTCCAGGAAGATGTTGAAGAGTGTTGGAGAGAGTAGGCATCCTTGACGCACACCGATTGTTGTTCTGAATCAGTTCCCGGTAGCTGTTGTTGAGGACTGCACTGGTAGCCTTGTTATACAGGCTTTTGATGACTTCAATAATGTTAGGACTGATATTGTAGAGTCCCATTGTTGCCCACAGAGCTGCATGCCAGACTCGGTAAAATACATGCATTAATTCTAATTGTTAGTGAAGTTTGAAGGAGAAAGAGAGAGAGAGAGGGAGAGAGGGGAGAGAGAGTGAGAGAGGGTGAGAGAGGGAGAGAGAGAGAGGAGTGGTGAGTCAGAAAGAACTTTGAAAGAGAAAGGGAGAAAGGGAGAGAGGGGTAGAGAGAGAGAGAGAGAGAGAGAGAGAGAGAGAGAGAGAGAGAGAGAGAGAGAGAGAGAGAGAGAGCGAGAGAGAGAGAGAGAGAGAGAGAGAGAGAGAGAGAGAGAGAGAGAGAGAGAGAGAGAGAGAGAGAGAGAGGAGTGGTGAGTCAGAAAGAACTTTGATGCGACTATTATAATGACTAACGGCGATGACAGCAATGACAGCTTACCATGAATGTTCAACGCGCTTGCATTTGGCGACATCTGTTTTATGGCCTGATTGACACTTTTGACGAGCACAGTGGTTTTCTTGAACTTAGTCCTGCTAGCGCTATCCACACTAGCACTCTGTTTGGACATTTTTGCAGTTGAGGCAGGTGCCACAGAATCACAGTGCGGTGCTCGGTTCACAGAGTCAAGAGGGTTGGTGCCCACAGAGTCGGACAGCAGAGTTACAAAAAGCTGGTCAGAGTCAAGACTTAAAGAATTCTGGTCACGGAGTCCAAGGGTGTAAGTGCATGATAGGCATCGTTGTCATTGATGAAAACAAAATATTCCGAAATATTAAGACATGACCAAAAAATGTTCAGGCCCTACGAAATGAAGTATCAGGCATCACTCTGTACCTGGTATTCCCCACAGGCTCCATCATTCCTCTCTGCAACACAAAACAACATGCAGACATTCCAATCAAAGCTCCATTGCAAAGAGCCGGTATTGGTAGCAGGGGTGACGAAATGGAGTTGTAATATGTAAACCTAGTCAACATTTAATAACAAATTAGAATCATAAGAATGTAGAACTCAATTAAACATGAAACAAGATATCAAGCCATTCAAAATATTTCAAGATACTCACACATTTATAGCTGAAAATCCTATCTTATCCTATCCCTATCCCGTAACTCCAAGGTCGTTGGGGAACCACAGATGATCATTTAACCAGCGTACTCCATCTTTCTCTGTCTTCAGCAACCCTCATGGCTTCGCTCAGTGTCAAGGCAGTCCATTCTCGAATGTTGTCCTCTCACCTATATTTATGTCTCTCTCTTCTTCTGCCTCCTTGCACCGTGCCTTGTAGGATGGTCTTTGCAAGTCCTGATGCTCTGGTGACGTGGCCACCACAGATTTTCGTTTAACCAGCGTATTCCATCTTTCCCTGTCCTCAGCAAGCCTGATTGTTTCGCTCAGCGTCAAACCAGTCCATTCTCAAATGTTGTCCTCCCACCTCTTTTTCGGTCTCCCTCTCCTTCTACCTCCTTGCACTGTGCCTTGCAGGATGGTCTTTACAAGACCTGATGATCTGGTGACGTGGCCATACCATCGGAATCTACGTTTTTTCACCACTGTGAGCATGTCATCGTGTTGTCCAATGGCTTGTGTGATGGTCTGTCGGACTTCGTCGTTGGTGATGTGCTGGGTATAGCAAATGCCCAGAAGTCTTTTGTAGCACCTCGTCTCCATGCTTTGTATTCTTCGTTGTAGATCTGCTGTGAATGTCCATGTTTCGCAAGCATACTAAATATTTGAAGCTATGTACTGTGTTGAAGGAATTGGCCTTGGACTTTGATGTCCGTGTTGATGCCATTTGTGTTGTTGGTCATCATTTTGGTCTTCTCTGCACTTATTTCCATTCCATAGGTTTTGGAGGTGGTTTCAAGCCTCTGTACCAGCTGTTCAAGTTCTTGTTCCTCTCCAGCCAATCCATCAATGTCATCCGCAAAACGAAGGTTGGAGATTGCTTACTATTTGATTTTATGTCTATCATTCAATGACAATGTATGCTAAATTAGATTTGTTTTTAAAAACAAACTGTTCCTTGACATTTAGTCACACATGTTGTTTGCAAACAAAATAGGGTCCCGCAACTAATCTAAAATAATCGGTGAGATTTGTAGGATGGTTATAAATGAGTACTAATTACTATAGTAGTAGAAGTAGTAGTAGTAGTAGTAGTAGTAGTAGTAGTAGTAGTAGTAGTAGTAGTAGTAGTAGTAGTAGTCCTTGTTGTTGTTGTTATTGTTGTTGTAGGGCTGGATCTGCTGACCCCAAAGCCTTGCGGCATATTTAGTGACCCATCTTTGTGTGACTTATATTTGGTCAGGTCTAGCTGGCTCAAAGCAATCGATTATGCATCATATTCATTAATAGTAACCTTTACGATCTTGTGTTCGTCAATTAGATTTTTGAAACGGTTCATGTTGGGTAGATTTGAACAGAGTTGAACTTGGTGTTGTGAAATGGCGCTTACTTTTAAGTCATCCGTGACGCTTCACCATGAGTGCAGTAGACCTGTCTCCACTGGGAACACATTTCATGTCTGGAAGCCCCCCAAGTATTGTTCATGTGCGACTCCGTAAAATGATGGTGACAGATGAGAATGGGTCGTCTTCCGGAATTCTTAACAATGTAAACAGAATCTATGTTGATTCCCGAGGGCTCATGTTACTACACGCACAGAAGTTCTGTTCTGCTAACTAGCACTGAATTTTGTCCACCCGACGCTTGTAAGTGATTCGAAAATTACGCCTATCACATTCACTTCCTTCTGTTATACGATGGAACTTGATTCGATCAATGATTTTGTTCTAGTTCTGCAACATTGGTTCTGCCTATTACATCACAGTTTGTTGAATTCGTCATGAAAATTACGTCAGCAGCAACATTACATTGTCTGTTTACCCAAATAAAAACAATTGCGTTGACCCGTAAATTAAGTGACATGATAAGCACTTGAACTTCTGAGCACATTAATTTGGGGGATGGGGGGAGGGAGGGGGAAGGGGTCAGTGTACGTCTACTAATCCCTCTTTCCGCATGCTCACATTATAAGAGACTTGATATTATGTCGGCATGGGCTTAAGTTAGATTCATTGCAACTTCGCTGAAAGAGGACTCACCCCTGATCCGCATAAAAGATCTGCTGAAATAACCCTAGTGGTAACACTGAAGGCACTCCACCAGCCGGTCACTTCTACAATAAAGGCATCCCACGCAGGAGACGCTGAGGCTATACTCTAGTTTATCGAACCCCCGTTTACAAAAAACAAAATAGAATACAAACATCATTATAAAATATCAACAAAACACAGAAATAGTCCTATAAAATGCCTACATTGCCATTACATTACATTACATGGTTATTGCTTTAAGTCCAAAGTCCAAAGTCCAAATCAGGACCAGAGAAGTGAAAGAGGACTCACCACTGATCCGCATAAAAGATCTGCCGGAACAATCCTAGTGGTAGCACTGAAGGCAATCTACCAGCCGGTCACTTTACAATAAAGACATCCCACGCAGGGGACGCTGATGCTATACTCTAATTTATCGAACCCCCGTTTACAAAAACAAAATAGAATACAAACATCTTTATAAAATATCAACAAAACACATACATATAAAATGCCTACTTTGCCAAATAATAACATCATAGGAAGCCCCAGTGACCATTTGGCAGAAAGCGTCCAATATTCCCAAGCTGATCATTACATTACATTACATTACATAATTGTTGCTTTAGGTCCAGCGGACTCTTCCGAGCCAAATCAGGACCGGACAACCCCGAATCCGCATAAAAGATCTGCCGAAACAACCCTAGTGGGAAAAGTGAATGCCCTCCACCAGCCAGTCACTTTACAATAAAGACATCCCACGCAGGGGACGGCTGAGGCTTCACCCCAACTTATCGAACCCCCGTTTACAAAAACAAAATAGAATACAAACATCATTATAAATTATCAACAAAACACATACATATAAAATGCCTACATTGCTAAATAATAACATCATAGGAAGCCCTAGTGACCACCTGGCAGAAAGCGTCCAATATTCCAAAGCTGATCCAACAGACCTCATACACAAACAAGGAGTCTTGTCCCGGAAGAGTTTTCAAGAAAAAAGGTAGGAGACTGGTCTAGCGAAGAAGACGATAGTATAGCAGATTGATAGAACAGAGCAGGAATGAGAAAGAGCAAATGAGAAAGACAGCGACAGTGGTAATTTAAAGCACTAAATTTCCAGAAAGTGGGGATACTATTTATACTGAAACCCCCGGCACCCCAACGGGGGTCCCAAGCTGATCCAACATACCTCATACACAAATGAGGAGTATTGTCACGGAAGAGTTTTCAAGAAAAAAAGGTAGGTGACTGGTCTAGCGAAGAAGAAGATAGTATAGTAGATTGATAGAACAGTGTAGACATGAGAAAAAACAAAGGAGAAATATAGCAACAGTGGGAATTTTAAGCCCTAAATTTCCAGAAAGTGGGGATACTATTTATCCCGGCACCCCCACGGAAGGGGGGGGGGGGATCCTACATTGCCAAATAATAACATCATAGGAAGCCCCAGTGACTACTTGGCAGAAAGCGTCCAATATTCCCAAGCTGATCCAACAGATCTCATACACAAAATTAATGAGGAGTTTTGTCCCGGAAGAGTTTTCAAGAAAAAAGGTAGGTGACTGGTCTAGCGAAGAAGATGTTATAGTAGATTGATAGAACAGAGAAGGAATGAGAAAGAACAAATGAAAAAGAAAGCGACAGTGGGAATTTAAAGCTCTAAATTTCCTGAAAGTGGAGATACTATTTATACTGAAACCCTCGGCAACCTCACCGGGGGTATGGACTTGAGAGAAGAAAAATAAACCTGCGTTTTTGTCAATTATATAATTGACAACATAATAAAATTATTGTTGTCTGTTTTACTTTGTGTGTCTGAATATGCCACCTGCATGGATGTGTGCGTCTCACAAATCTACATCATCATCATGAAAATGTGAAGAGAGAGAGATGGAGAGAGAGAGAGAGAGAGAGAGAGAGAGAGAGAGAGAGAGAGAGAGAGAGAGAGACAGACAGAGAGAGAGAGAGAGAGAGAGAGAGAGAGAGAGAGAGAGAGAGAGAGAGAGAGAGAGAGAGAAAAGTCGAAGTCGAAGTCGAAACCTTTAATAGGATAATAGCATTAGGTCCTATGGACCTGTCTTACAGCTAGTCCTTAATAAAATTGTAAAAGAAAATAAAATTCAGAACAAACAAAATAATTAACATAAAATTGAATTGATTGCAAACTAACACAAACCTTAACAATGGTAAGAATTAAAAAAACATTACTAAGAAAATTAATGTACCGAAATACACATACTCCCTCCCCCCACCTCCCTCCAAATCCCCTTTTCTACTCCCACTCTCCCCACCCCCTCCACCACAACCACACACATACACAAGCTAATTCACACATGAACAAATTAAACTGTCGCAAGATAGGAAAGAACAAAATGTATACAATCATCTTAAATATTACAAGCAAAGGGAAAATAGAAATTTGTGGAGTCTAATTTTAAATAATGATACTGATTTACTTTCCTTGAACTCTTGTGGGAGAGAATTCCACATAATTGGACCAGAATATGACAGAGATGTTTTAAATATGTCTAAGCGTGGCTGTGGCAAGGTTAAATTATGTCTGAAAATTGAATAACGAGATGAAGGTTTGCTAAAAAGTACTTTTAAATAATCAGGATAATATAATAATAATAATATTGTTTAGTATTTTGTACATTAAAACGGCTTTATTGTAATTAAGATGTTTGTTAAGAGGAAGCATACCAGATAGTTTTAATTTTGAATCAGTTTTGATGGAAGTGTTGGAGATAAGTAATTTTGCAGCTCTGCGGTGAATAGAATTATTTTTTTTAAACAAGGCATCACTGCAGCCGTCCCATATTGTTGATGCATAATCAAATGTGAGGTTTGATATAAGCATTATAAAAAAGCTTTTTAGCATATGCAGTTATGATAGATTGAAGCTTAGACAACATAAATAATTTTGTTGAGAGAGTTTTACAAAGATTTTCAATATGTTAATGCCAACTGAGTTTGTTGTCTACGAGGACGCCTAAAGGTTTATGACTTTCAACCTGTTTGATATTATTTCCATTCACGACTAAATAAAGAGAAAGTGGAGCTCGCTGATGCTTTTGTCTAGTTGTTATTAACATTGCTTTTGATTTAGCTGGATTCAGTGACATATGATTTAACCTGCACCAGTCAGCAACATTGTTAAGAGCACCTTGTAGCGATCTCTGAATTTCACCTATGTTCCTCCCCTGATTGTGCAATGTCGTGTCATCAGCTAACATATGGCATTCAACAGAATTATATGAGAGATGTAACGGTAAATCATTAATATAAATACAAAATAAAATAGGACCTAGAACCGATCCTTGAGGAACCCCATGCATTATATGGCCTACAGAGGAATTTATTCCATGAATATGTACAAATTGCGTATGTTCATAAAGATAGGAACGAAACAAATTTAACGCAACTGAGCCATTGAGGTACAGTTCAAGTTTCTGAAGCAGTATGTGGTGATTGACGAGATCAAAAGCTTTGGAAAGATCAAGAAAAACAACTCCTGACAAAGTAGATTTATTCATTGCAGAGAGCCATTTGTCAGTTAAAAGTGCCAGGGCAGTAGCACAAGAATGGTGGCTACAAAAACCACATTGTAGATGATGAAAAAGGCCAAGATCATCCATGTATTTTGTAAGATTAGTGTGAATATGTCGTTCCAGAATCTTTGAAAGTGTGTACAGGAGAGATATTGGCCGATAGTGATTAAGATCAGAACTGACTTTTGATTTAGGAATGGGAATAACCTTAGCTAGTTTCCATGCAGTCGGAAATATATTTTTTACAATGCATAAATTGAAGATGTATGTAAGGGAATTAATAATATAAGGCAAAGAAATTTTTAAGATCTTATTACTAATTTCATCTGAACCTGCCGATTTTGTATTTTTAAGTTTTGATATGTATTTAGTAACTTCATTTACAGTAATGAGTGGTATTTCAAAGGGTAAAGAGTTACTTGTTCTTTTCTTACCAAATTGTGTAAGACAATCAGAGCAAGAGTACTGTGTACATTTTGAGGAATCCGATTTAAGAACGGAAATAGCGACTGAAAGGAAATGGTTGTTGAAGTCATTAGCAGATAAAGTGGAAGGAATTTCATGATTTGAAGATGAGCCTTTAATAAAAGAATTCAGTGCATGCCAAAGTTGAGAAATGTCTCTTTTATTTTCTATTAGTGTATTAAAGTAGTTTCTTTTGGAGTCACGCACCATGTTTTATATTTTATTATGAATTTTTTTGTACTCTTGAAATTGTTGAGTATATTTAAGTTTGTCACGCAGTGACATTGCATGTATGATTTCTGGAGTCAACCATGTTGGGAGTTTAGAATGTTTTACTGTTTTCTTTTTAAGTGGCGCATGCTTATTGAGTATTGAAAGATAAATAGTGTACCAACGATTAACAGCAACATTAGGGTCATTATAAGTATATACATCATCAAATGATGCATCATACAGATTCCTCAGAAAAGCTCCACAATCAAAGTGTTTAAAGGATCGATATGTAATATGAGTATGGCCTTTAGTGCTTGGTTTGGGCAGTTTAGTAAACTTTGTGCAAAGAGAGAGAGAGAGAGAGAGAGAGAGAGAGAGAGAGAGAGAGAGAGAGAGAGAGAGAGAGAGAGAGAGAGAGAGAGAAGAAGAAAACGTGATACGACCGTGATGTGCATCATACATCTATTTATTGAAATAAAACATTGCCAAATACATCTATATGTATTGTGCCAAGACGGAAAGACAGCAAAAGTTTGCTTTTTTTCAACATAGGTTATGACAGTCAAACATAAGTTCAAATGATATGCGGTAAATGATCTCTACCGTGACTATCATCAAGTCTCATCCAGGAAAATAACCCATCAAATAAAAAATATGTCTTCAGTACAAAATACAAAAGCAAAGGCAATCAAACACATAGTTAATGATAATATATTAAATGAGTTGCATTTAAAAACAGGTCTTTGTACTCTACAAAACCACTAATACATTCTATAAAAACACAATAGTTGATCCATTGGCGAGACCAAAAGCTGTAATCAGGCTTCATGGAAACAAAGCATCAATCAACGAAATAGGGTAAACAAAAGTGAAGAACCATCTACACAAAACACATATGGCAAAATGGCTCTTATCAAAACAATGCAAGCACAAAAACCTCATCAAATCACACTATCAAATTAAGAAAACTACATGAAAATGACTTCAGTTGGGGGATCCTCTATAGCAAACCACATGGAAATGACTTCAGTTGGGGGATTTTCTATAGCAAACCACATGGAAATGACTTCAGTTGGGGGATTTTCTATAGCAAACCACATGGAAATGACTTCAGTTGGGGGATTTTCTATAGCAAACCACATGGAAATGACTTCAGTTGGGGGATTTTCTATAGCAAACCAACAAAACATAAAAACAGGGGGGGGGGGGGGGGGGGGTAGGAGAAGGGAGGTGGTGGAAAATAGCATGTTGGCTAACTAACATTATTATATAAGTTGTTAATCTGATGTTAATCTGATGTTAATCTGCAGAGTGACACTACATGTTGGCTAACTAACATCATCATATAAGTTGTTAATGTGATGGTGTTAATCTGCAGTGACACTACATGTTGACTAACATCATCATATAAGTTGTCAATCTGAAGTTGTTAATCTGCAGAGTGACACTACATGCTGGCTTACTAACATCATATAAGTTGTTAATCTGCAGAGTGACACTATACATGTTGGCTAACTAATAATAATATCATATAAGTTGTTGATCTGCATGGTGACACTACATATTGATTAATTAACATCATCATATAATTTGTTAATCTGCAGAGTGACACTACATGTTGGCTAACAAACATCATATAAGTTGTTAATCTGCAGAGTGACACTACATGTTGGCTAACAAACATCATATAAGTTGTTAATCTGCATGGTGACACCACATGCTGGCTAACTAACATCATCATATAAGTTGTTAATTTGCAGTGACACTACATGTTGGCTAAATAACATTATCATATAAGTTGTTAATTTGCAGTGACACTACATGTTGGCTAAATAACATTATCATATAAGTTGTTAATCTGCAGAGTGGCACTACATGTTGACTAACATTATCATATAAGTTGTTAATCTGCAGGGTAACACAACAGTACATGTTGGCTAACATCATCATCATATAAGTTGTTAATCTGCAGAGTAACAATACATGTTGGCTAACTAACATCATCACCATATAAGTTGTTAATCTGCAGGGTAACACTACATGTTGGCTAACTAACATCATCATCACATAAGTTGTTAATCTGCAGGGTGACACTACATGTTGGCTAACTAACATCATCATCACATAAGTTGTTAATCTGCAGGGTGACACTACATGTTGGCTAACTAACATCATCATCATATAAGTTGTTAATCTGCAGGGTGACACTACATGTTGGCTAACTAACATCATCATCACATAAGTTGTTAATCTGCAGGGTGACACTACATGTTGGCTAACTAACATCATCATCACATAAGTTGTTAATCTGCAGGGTGACACTACATGTCAGATAACTAACATCATCATCATATAAGTTGTTAATCTGCAGGGTGACACTACATGTCAGATAACTAACACCATCAAAATGAGTTGTTAATGAGCAGGATGACATTCAGCTCCACGGAGTACATTACATTACATTATTATTGCTTTAGGTCCAGCGGACTCTTCCGAGCCAAATCAGGACCAGGCAACCCCCGATCCGCATAAAAGATCTGCTGAAACAACCCTAGTGGTAAAACCGAAAGCTCTCCACCAGCCAGTCACTTTACAATAAAGACATCCCACGCAGGGGACGGCTGAGGCTTCACCCCAACTTATCGAACCCCCGTTTACAAAAACAAAATAGAATACAAACATCATTATAAATTATCAACAAAACACATACATATAAAATGCCTACATTGCTAAATAATAACATCATAGGAAGCCCTAGTGACCACCTGGCAGAAAGCGTCCAATATTCCAAAGCTGATCCAACAGACCTCATACACAAACAAGGAGTCTTGTCCCGGAAGAGTTGTCAAGAAAAAAGGTAGGAGACTGATCTAGCGAAGAAGACGATAGTATAGCAGATTGATAGAAAAGAGCAGGAATGAGAAAGAGCAAATGAGAAAGACAGCGACAGTGGGAATTTAAAGCACTACATTTCCAGAAAGTGGGGATACTATTTATACTGAAACCCCCGGCACCCCAACTGGGGTAGCTCCATGGAGTAAAGCTCGCTTGTAATAACACTGACAATATCTGTACATTCACAATTACACTGTTTTATTTTTGTGTCAGTCTGTTTGGTTTGTTTTGTTTTTTTGTAATGAAGGAAAGAATGTCACAGCTTTATTCATACTAAAATTATTATCCAACAAATGTGCTCTAAAGCAATTAGTTTGGCTTTTGGTGATTATCTTCCAAACAATCCTTCATGAACTTTGAGAGTGATCATCGCTGATGTCAAACTAACAAACGTAGCTTACTATAATTAGTAACACGTAATGCCCCAGTGCAACAATGTCATTGAAAAGTTGATACCACTCGACAACACACACTGCTAGTTAGTTATTTATTGCTTAAGGGGTTCAGTGGACTACAAAGAGCCGAATCAGGACCACAAAATCAAGATCATAACTTGATTGAAAGAGGACTCACCCCTAATCCGTATAAAAGATCTGCCAAAACAATCCTAGTGATAACACTGAAGGCACTCCACCAGCCAGTCACTTTAAAATAAAGGCATCCCACGCAGGGGACTCTGAGGCTATACTCTAATTTATCGAACCCCCCTTAACAAAAACAAAATAGTATATTAACAT
This sequence comes from Oncomelania hupensis, assembly GCA_036898135.1. Taxonomy (NCBI): domain Eukaryota; kingdom Metazoa; phylum Mollusca; class Gastropoda; order Littorinimorpha; family Pomatiopsidae; genus Oncomelania; species Oncomelania hupensis. The sequence continues at coordinate 2,883,997 of CM072524.1, read as the reverse complement.
CTTTATAAAATATCAGCAAAACACATACATATAAAAAGCCTACATTGCCAAATAATAATATTATAGGAAGCCTTAATGACCATTTGGCAGAAAACGTCCAATATTCCCTAGCCGACCCAACAGACCTCATACGCAAATCAGGAGTTCTGGAAGAGTTTTCAAGAAAAAGGGTAGATGACTGGTCTAGCAAAGAAGATGGTATAGTAGATTGATAGAACAGAGCAGGAATTAAAAAGAGCAAAGGAGAAAGACAGCGACAGTGGGAATTTAAAGCACTAAATTTCCTGAAATTGGGGATACTATTTATACAGAAATCCCCAGCACCCCCACATTGCTAGCAGCTATGTAACAAAAAAAGTCTTGTGTCTCTCACATTGATTAGTTATGTCTTGGATCCTTCAAACCAAAGGCGAAGCAAAAATACAGACTAATTAATCAACCATGTACAACATCTGTCACATGTCACTGCAGTTGTATTACATAAAAGAAACGAGTAGCATTAGCCCATCATCAGGGGAGAGTAACTAAGTGGCAATCTGAGACATTTTACTACGTTGCTTCCCTTTATGACTCGCTTCCCAAAATGGGACCAACAACTAAAAACATAATTTTTCGAAAATTTGGCCATTTCCGTATACTAACTTTTGAACTGTCATTGGTCAAAACACTACAGGATTTATGACATTTCAATAATATTTATTTATTTATTTTAAATATTTATAAAACCTAAAGATTATGCAATAGTAGATATTGAGCCATTATCAAAACCTTTGGGTTTTAGTTTTCTGTGCGAGAGCGGAAGAAGAAACGGAGACAACTGGGCGTATTGTACAAACTGGTTCACCTTTATATAATACACTTTTTCACTCCGATGTGCCCGGCCTGGTAAAATCTCTCTCTCTCTCTCTCTCTCTCTCTCTCTCTCTCTCTCTCTCTCTCTCTCTCTCTCTCTCTCTCTCTCTCCCACAAACACACACACACACAACATAAATTAAGGTGAAAATGATGCCAACAAAAGATCACAAGTGGAAATCAACATGATATGATTGATAACATACAGCACAGTAGACTTTGGCTGAATGTACAAAATCACTACATAAATACCCAATAGAAGTACATGTTAGGCTTCCCCCAAGGCATATGGTCAATATATTTAAAAGAAAGAGGAGAGAAACTAAAGAAAGCATAAAAGAGGGACGATTGATTGATTGATTGATTGTTGCTTTAGGTCCAGCGGACTCTTCCGAGCCAAATCAGGACTGGACAACCCCCGATCCGCATAAAAGATCTGCTGAAACAACCCTAGTGGGAAAATTGAATGCCCTCCACCGGCCAGTCACTTTACAATAAAGACATCCCACGCAGGGGACGGCTGAGGCTTTACCCCAACTACTCGAACCCCCGGTTACAAAAACAAAATAGAATACAAACATCATTATAAATTATTAACAAAACATATACATATAAAATGCCTATACTGCTAAATAATACAATCATAGGAAGCCCTAGTGACCACCCGGCAGAAAGCGTCCAACACTCCCAAGCTGATCCAACAGACCTCATACACAAACAAGGAGTCTTGTCCAGGAAGAGTTTTCAAGAAAAAAGGTAGTTCATTGATCTAGCGAAGAAGAAGATAGTATAGCAGAGTGATAGGACAGAGCAGGAATGGGAAAGAGTAAATGAGGAAGACAGCGACAGTGGGAATTTAAAGCACTAAATTTCCATAAAGTGGGGATACTATACTGAAAACCCCCGGCACTCCAACGGGGGTACTGTTGCCGCAGTGAATCTGTCTTGCCTACAAAGGAAAGACAGGTTTTCAACTGGGGCTTTCACTTTTCCCTTTATAGGTTTGAACAATCTACAGTGGCAAGATTGCTCATGACCCCAAGGGGTTAAAGAGGGACGAGGAACAGCACTAACATAATAATGACAGTACTGAAAGCTTGTGCAACACAATGTGTATCAAACGGCAAAGTTCTATTTCTGATTAACTACTACTGTAAAATTGATAAGGTTGTATAATATTGCTCAGCTGAGACTAGCCGAGGCAAACACAAGCAAACATAGGCCGCTGCACGTCTCAGCTAAGCTATATTGTATAGAGGAAATAAATATCTATGTATTGTAACATCCATTGTGGTAAGTCGTTTTAATCATGGGGGGAGTGGGGGGGGGGTTAAAAGGCCTAGATCTCAAGGATTTTGTGTTTATTGTTGAGTTAACTTGGGGAACATGCACTGTTGCAACCTGAAAATATGATACATGGAGCACTCATTCCAACTTTGCTTTGAATTTTCGTTACATTACATTACATTACATTATTATTGCTTTAGGTCCAGCGGACTCTTCCGAGCCAAATCAGGACACGACAACCCCCGATCCGCATAAAAGATCTGCTGAAACAACCCTGGTGGTAAAACCGAAAGCTCTCCACCAGCCAGTCACTTTACAATAAAGACATCCCACACAGGGGACGGCTGAGGCTTCACCCCAACTTATCAAACCCCCGTTTACAAAAACAAAATAGAATACAAACATCATTATAAATTATCAACAAAACACATACATATAAAATGCCTACACTGCTAATTGTTGTTGTTGCACCAATTTTTATTCATCAGATTAACATAAGTTGTACTGATACACTGCTAAATACTAACATCATAGGAAGCCCTAGTGACCACCTGGCAGAAAGCGTCCAATATTCCCAAGCTGATCCAACAGACCTCATACACAAACAAGGAGTCTTGTCCCGGAAGAGTTTTCAAGAAAAAAGGTAGGAGACTGGTCTAGCGAAGAAGACGATAGTATAGCAGATTGATAGAAAAGAGCAGGAATGAGAAAGAGCAAATGAGAAAGACAGCGACAGTGGGAATTTAAAGCACTAAATTTCCAGAAAGTGGGGATACTATTTATACTGAAACCTCCGGCACCCCAACGGGGGTCTTTGAATTTTCGTAATGTCTTCCTTGGTAAATAAACAAATAACTGCAGTTCGATGCAGTGCTGTTTTTAGGATCCACTTAAAGGCTAAATAGAATTAACAGACACATAAGTGCAAATGAATTTATCGATTTATATCAACACTGTAGAGATTATATTTTGGTGTAATCTTTCTTCTTTTTTTTTTCTTTTTGGTGCGGTGACACTGCCTGTGAATTGGAAAATAATGTGGTGACACTGACATGTGTCAAAGTCCATCCCTTTAACACACAAAGCTACAAGTTACAAATATTTTTTGTGGGAGTTTAACAAAAAGTTAATAATTATTTTGTTATCATATGATGGAAAGTTAATGCCTTTCTAATTACTCTTTATGTAGCTGAGAGCACAAAATTAAAAAAAAAAAAAAAAAAGGCCTGTCATCATTGCAATCCCACTAATATAATAATAATAATAATAATAATAATAATAATAATAATAATAATAATAATAATAATAATAATAATAATAATAATAATAGTAATAATAATAATAATAATAATATTAATAATAATAATATATACATTCCTGTTACAAAGCTTCTTTTCTATAGCATTGTTACTGAAAAATGATGCCACTGCAGTGCACAATAAGACAACTTTCAAGATTACAAAAGTTGAACAAGTAGTCTCCAAAATACATGTGCACAAATAGAACAGCCCAGCCCAGCCCAGCAGATTAGTGAACAAGATTACATTTGCCCCGTGATAAAGGCATGTGCTGGACCACTTGTAGCTTAAGACTGCAAGCTTAGCGGGTCAACAATCTTGCAACGCTCAACTTTGTCATCATGGAACTCCTTGAGCAGCTCTTGAGCTGGTGAAGTGCGCTATATAAAGAACAGTCATGAAATAAGTAAATGAAATAAATCATCTTTACTAAAACTTGCAATTTCTTTTCCTGCCAGATTAGCAGAGACAACATAAAGTAAATGTTGTAGGCTGGAGTTTTGTCACAATATATAGCAATGCTATATGAAGGTCAAATTGCTAAGACATAGTAAGAGAATACATTACTAATGTCAACAAGAAGTATCAAAGCTGCAAACTGCATGTGCAATGAACATTCAAAAGTGAAAACATTTGTACATTCCAAATTGTACTTTACTGATCTAAAGTTTGGAATAGGCAAAATGTTTCTCAGATGGTTGATGCTTGACACTACGCCCACATTGACAAATTGCTCTCAGCACCTTATCATGAGGATGAGAGGCTTAACAGCATATGATGCCAACTATACTATACTAAAGCTGGTGTAAGTAACGCTATACAGGTCTATTTTTTTGCAGGCGTATATACTGATGGAAAATCTCACCAACAACCACCAAGACAAAGAGATAAGTCACAGTGTTCTTAATTACACTCCTAGCTAACATGAAAAATAACAAATAACAAGAAAGAAATTAAAAATCCCATTGAAGGTGTACTGGGTTGAAAAATGGGGTGAAACGATGTCAAAGGAAATGTGTAAACTGGAACATGTATCCTATCCTATCCTATCCTGTCCCGTAACCCGGAGGTTGTAGGGGCACCATGGAACATGTATGACCTTCACAATTCCTTTTCTGCAACCCCCAATCCTCCCATCAAATTCTTGAAAATTGTTTTTTAGAGGTAAAATTGAGGCTCCACATGGTTGATGCAAGAAGTTGAATTTGATCGGGCTTGTGGCCACTGAGCTCTAACAGCTGGTCACCTTTTTATTTTTGTTGTTATTACTTTATTTTTGAGTGCACCGAGCATGCTAGGGCGTCATAGAGTCTGGCGCTTTACAAGTGGACATCATTATTATCAAAAATCCAGTACATTCCCTTATTTTTAGGCAAGACAACTGCTACCTGTGTCTTGCACACACTTATTGTCTCCTTATTGTCTGTGCTGGTAAGCCATGTATAACAATTTTGTGACAGGAGGAGATGGAAGGATTTAGTGGACCATATACACGCATGAACACACACACACACACACACAACTATGGTTCAATTCTTACACTAGAACAGCAAGTCCAACGTCACAGCTGCAATAAATAACAAACTATATGAAGCAAAGGTGACCACAAAAGATATTATCCATCACAAAAGATATCATCCATCACAAAAGATATTATCTATCAATGATATAAGAAGGAAAATCACGCACATCGTTAGTTATTCATTGGTTACAGGGTCCAGCAGACTGCAAAGAGCCGAATCAGGATTACAAAATCAAGACCACAACTTCGCTGAAAGAGGACTCACCCCTGACCCGCATAAAACATCAGCTGAAACAACCCTAATGGCAGCACTGAAGGCACTCCACCAGCCGGTCACTTTACAATAAAGGCATCCCACGCAGGGGATGCTGAAGCTATACTCTAATTCATCGAACCCCCATTTACAAAAAAAAGAAGAATACAAACATCATTATAAAATATCACATACATATAAAATGCCTACATTACTAAATAATAATATCATAGGAAGCCCTATAGTGACCATTTGGCAGAAAGCTTCCAATATTCCCAAGCTGATCCAACAGACCTCATACACAAATGAAGAGTTTTGTCCCGGAAGAGTTTTCAAGAAAAAGGTAGGTGACTGGTCTAGCGAAGAAGAAGATAGTATAGTAGATTGATAGAACAGAGCAGGAATGAGAAAGAACAAAGGAGAAAGACAGTGACAGTGGGAATTTAAAGCACTACATTTCCAGAAAGTGGGGATACTATTTATACTGAAACCCCCGGGGGGTAATCACGCACATGGCCCGATAACAAAAGCAAAAGGAAAGAGAGAAGACAAAAAAAAAAAACCACGTCAATGGATATTTTGTGCATAAACATGATTTTTAGTTTTTAGCAAAATACAAACAAATACATCTATATGATGACCACATCAACTGCAGCAATCTATAGGCGAAGACAACGTTCATCACTATTTGGATCAACTGTTTATCACAAGGCCAAAAGCAATTACTACTGTGGTAATGGCAGAAGTTTCTTTGTCTATAGGCATGGTAAAACAATTACAGCTCATAATTCAAACGTTCACTATAGAAATTTTTTTTTTAATGAAATTGCGGCATATTTGTGTACTGAAATACCCACCAGGTACATATTTATAAAAAGAAAAAAAAAATAACGATAGAAAAACATGTGGCCACTAAGTCAGTAAGTGTGAATATTCACAAAGCCTTTATCAGTGCATGTGCTATGTCTGTAGCATGTTGGCCACAAAGCTGAACCAACACTAACTATACTCAGCCCTTCAATACAAAATAAAATCACGCTGTGCAGACCAACTGCACCTTGCTATTCAACATGAAGATTTCAATCAAGCTTGAATCCCCTGCATGGACGCATGGCTTTCTGGTTCGTCTCTTTGGTGTCTAGCACTGATTTCTAGTGTGAAGACTATGACAATGGATGAGCTAATAATGATCCAATCCAACGACCATCAATAGTGCATCACTCCGCTCTCTGGCAACATGCTCAACATGATCGTTTTGGTCTACACTTCTGTTCTCTCAAATTTACAAACATTTGATGAAATCATACTCTCAATTATATTAGAAGGAAAAAAACTGTTCACGATACACGCTCAAACCAGCCTTTGTTTTGTTTTGGGGTTGTTGTATGTAAAATATTATGACTGAAGCAAACAATGTCAACTTATCATCATGACCCTGAGCAATAAAAACATTGACAAAATCTTTCACATTAGCACATACTACCACCATACATTTCCATATACATCTACATCCCACTCTTCAGTCAAAGTAGAAATGATGATGGTGATGATGATGATGATGATGATGATGATGATGATGATGATGATGATGATGATGATGATGATGAAAAAATTAAGTTAAAGTGCGGTTCTCATGTCTAACATCCGATACACACAGCCAGATAACAAGTGAGGATATGAAGCTCTACATATTATCCACATCGTACCAAAATAGTTACATATACACTTCATTCTAACAAATGTCACCGCACACTAATAATTTATATAAACACTAAAACAGTTCCCAGCGCACACTCAAAAAAAAAGAAGAGAAAAAAAAATCTTTTCATACTATCACCCCAAAGTATTATGACATTTTCTGACTGATAACAGCTGAAGAAACAACAATAAACATAATAACAACAAGTTCCTATACATGATATACCCATATGTATATGAAAACATGTCATGCACAAAACTACAACCCCAAACTATGTAAACAACATTGCATCACTGGGATTCACACAAGTATCAAATACAAACTCACCATTAAACAGAAAAATAAAAATAATAAAGCTATACAATAATCCTTATATGCTAATAATATAAATCCAAGTCTCTGGGTTGTCTACAGTTCATTATTCAGAATATCCAAGAAAACTTGCGGCAGTCCCTAAACTGATCTATTACTTCCCTTGAATCAATCTATGCCCTGATTTAATTGCTTCCCTTGCTTGATCAGCCTCTGAATTGATTAAATTACGTTCCTCGCATTCAGTTGTCCATTTCTTTGAATCAATTTGTATTCATAAACATTTTTTTTTAAATTTAGGAGCTGAAAATGTTTTGGTAGGGAGAATTAAAAATTCCACCCAACAGTGAAGAAAATGCCTAATGAGTAAAATGTCTAACCCTAAGCTGGCTTAAAAGACTATCAATCACCGGCGACACAAATAGCAGAACTTCAAAACCTGAGACACCCACCTCCAGCACGTTTGTGCACAGTTGCACCTTGTACTATTGTGCCACTATGATCCACTGCTAAAAGTACATTTTTCCTTGTTTTTTTTTTTTTAATTTTAAAAAAGAACTTTTGTAAGACCCGATTTCTTCAAACCTTCCACTCATGCTCCTTAAGTAAAAGGGAGACAACAAATGGTGTACAACAACAAACCTATTGTCTCCCTAGTTGACGGCAGTCACTTTCTTGCCTCCACCCTATAGTACAAGTTCTTCTCTCAATGTTATAGTACTAGAGTCTGCACTCAATCCTATAGCAGTATAGTGTCTTCACTCCATGTTATAGTACTAGCTTCTACACTCAATGTTATAGTACTAGTTTCTACATTCAATGTTATAGTACTAGTTTCTTCACTCAACCCCAACTATAAGTTACCTACTTCATATCTGTAATGAAAAAAAAATCATCCAGATGGTAATGCCTAACAACTGATATTCCATACAAAACAAGTGGACAGCATGATATGACATATAAGACATGAAACATGATCTACACCATGACTGAACACAAACGTGACTAGACATGATCAGCAGTGCATCCTTACTCTGCCATGGATTTCTCAATATTACAATTGTTATAATTCTCCTATTGTTACAACTAGTACAACTATACAACTAGTTTATATTAATATGACATTGACCAATCAAAATATAATAACCGATTTAATCTCCACCCTCACCTCATTTCTGCCAGCTGTGAAACCGGTTGTGACAATCTCCCATTGCCACACCACCATTGCTACAACTCCACCCACCCACCCCTCTCCCTCTCCACTCCTACCCGCACACTTTGGGTCCATTTGTCACAGGCCCATAGTTAGTAATATTTATCACCATTCAGAATTTTTTTTTATTACATTTACCGCTAATTTATTTATTTATTTCTAAAAGGGCTTTTCTTCTTCTTCTTCTTCTTCTTCTTCTCTTTCTTCTTTAGGATATTGTGGATGCTCCATCTACCTATCCCTATCCCTATCCTATCCTATCCCATAACACGGAGGTTGTAGGGGCACCACAGATGATCGTTTAACCAGCATACACTCCATCTTTCTCTGTCCTCAGCAGCCCTGATGGCTTTGCTCAGTGTCAAACCAGTCCATTCTCGAATGTTGTCCTCCCACCTCTTTTTCGGTCTCCATCTTCTTCTACCTCCTTGCACCTCCATCTTCTAATCTTCATAATCTTCTACCTCCATCTACCTGAAGGAAGGCAAAATCTGTAGAAATGAGCACCGCTGGCGTGAGTTTTGAAGAACTGGCATTTTCAAAGGTTTAAAACCTCTGTACAGAGAATGGCACAGTGGAAACGGTTGGTCATCCGCCAGGCCGCCATCAATATTCTCAACTCTCGGAGGAGGGGGAGGGGGGGGGGTGTTGAGTTGAGGGCTTGGTCACTGAGGAACCAGAGATGATACAAGCTACAGAAATATCTGAACAACGGATACCTTAATGCCTAAAGTGCATTTCAAGCTTGCTATAGATAGAAAAGGAACAAAATAAAAAAAGGGGCACACAATTCAACACTATTACATCAGAATACTTTCTTTTTTAAACCAGCATACAGATCTTATATCATCATATTGCTTTGTTTTCAATTCTTCACTGACCGTGTTTAAAGACGATTAGCTGTATAATATTGTTGCTCAACATAATCTTTGCAGTCAATAAATACAATTACAAATAAATGGTTTTGTTGTTCCGATCCATCCGACATCCATGACACAGATCTATTTACATTACACAATGATGTTTTAAACAGTTCCATTCCATCTGACATACACGACACAGATCTATTTTCATTACACAATGATGTTAACAGTGCGAACGAAAAACATAATATCATTATGCAACACGCATTTTGTTTGCCCAAAGTTGTTTATCAAGCTGCTTTGAGCTCAGCTCTTCTTTGAAATAAGCTGCCAACTTCCACAGACTGAATATTGCGGCACTTTGCTTTTGCAACACTTCCTGTTAATGCTGTGAAGCTTCATCTATTCTTGATCTTGAAAGTTCTGTATAAGCCATGCAAGTCCATTGCAATCCATAATAATCCATGGAATTCACAGAGCGATCCTTAATCCGTCCAGTGAATTCACACTGCAATCCACAATCCAAAAAATGAATTCACAGTGTGAGTTCCAGTTCTGCACCTGTAATTTGACTGCGGGTGGCTTTTTAAAAAAATGCGACTTGACACAAGACACAGGGACAGTCAGGAAACAGAGCTCACATTAACCTTCATAGTCCTCTGTTCTACTTTTACAGTACAATATAGTGCAATAATGGTTACAAGCAAGTTTGGAGCGTTTCACAACAACAGTGTATAGCACATATGGACAGAGCCTACCATTATTACGCTGCTGTTGTACAGCGTGGTTGAAAAGTGGACAGAACCTACCATTATTACGCTGCTGTTGTACAGCGTGGTTGAAAAGTGGACAGAGCCTACCATTATTACGCTGCTGTTGTACAGCATGGTTGAAAAGTGGACAGAACCTACCATTATTACGCTGCTGTTGTACAGCGTGGTTGAAAAGTGGACAGAGCCTACCATTATTACGCTGCTGTTGTACAGCATGGTTGAAAAGTGGACAGAACCTACCATTATTACGCTGCTGTTGTACAGCATGGTTGAAAAGTGGACAGAACCTACCATTATTACGCTGCTGTTGTACAGCGTGGTTGAAAAGTGACTCCCTACTGACAATACTCCTTTGTACACAATACTCCACTTAAATCATGTACACAATACTCCACTTAAATCATGTACACAATACTCCTCTTAAATCATGTACGCAATACTCCACTTAAATCATGTATTGTGATGTACACAATACTACACTTAAATCATGTACACAATACTACACTTAAATCATGTACACAATACTCCACTTAAATCATGTACACAATAGTCCACTTAAATCATGTACACAATACTCCACTTAAATCATGCACACAATACTCCACTTAAATCATGTACACAATACTCCACTGAAATCATGTACACAATACTCCACTTAAATCAACCAACAAGTCTTGTGACCCTTGCAGTGCTACAATTAAGCTGACCATCTGTCATTTCATCTAAAATAACCACAGTAGACCATAAACTATAAAGGAACGTCACTTGTTCTGACCAATTTAATCACCGGAGTTCTTGCTTTATAACCAGTGGAGGCTGTTCCCAGACCATTGCTGATGTTGATGCCTGTGTTGACATTTTAACACTACAGACAATTTTTCACCATTCTAAGGCAGTCCACAGTGTAACCTATTTCCTTACAATCGACCAATAATTAGTAAAGTTCTTAGCAAAATATATATCAGTGGGGAGTGAATGTTCAACCACCTGGTAGCTTTCATGTTCAGTGCAACTACCAAGCTTACAGTTTTCAACAACAGTTCGTCCAAGGCTCACCTCAAGCACAATTATGCCAAGGGTATTCCAGCGTTTGTTAACACAATGTACTGTGATATTTCTGATTCACAAAACTGATGGACAAGCATTACTGCTACCGCAGTCATCATTCCAATGTCATGATCATTTTCTTCTTCAGTATTACTACAGCCCAAAGGCTTCATAGTAACGCAGGCCAACACCTGGCAAGTAACATGAAGATGCCGATTTTGTCTCTTCATTTTTCATCCTTCTTAGGAATATTGTACACCATCAAAGCCTATATACTTGGCTGGCAATATCAAGATATTGACTTTGTCTCATCCTTCTTTACAATATATATTGTACACCAGCAAAGCCTATATACTTGGCTAGCAATATCAAGATGTTGATCTTGTCACTTCATTCTTTACTATATTGTACACCAGCAAAGCCTATACACTTGGATGGCAATGTCAAGATGTTGATTTTGTCCCTTTATTTTTCATCCTTCTTTGCACTACATCTTGTACATCACCAAAACGATGTAATTATCAACAATCTTTTTTTTGTGTGTATCTTGTTTCTCATTTTTTCTGGCTTCTTCCATTGTTCATTTTGTCTGAGGTTTGTCACAAAGCAGCAGATGCTAAGCCAGCCTTGTAGTTCAACTTCAATGCTGAGCTTTAAACCGTTCAAACACACTCTTTCCTTGGCAGCTCTCTGTGCATTTCATTTATTTTCATTTCACTAACATGCAGATTTGCTATTGTTACATGTATACTGCTGTTGCGTGTGTTCCGAGGCCTGTCAGCTATTTCTACTACTACAGCAATCAGTACTACAGTCAAAACAGATTCCATCATATTTATTTTACCCATTTCTGATTTTGTTGTTGTTGTTGTTGCTAAACCACCACAACTACTAAATAAACAAATAAGCGTACCATCATTTTATTTTAAAAAAAATATATATATATAAAAGAAGTCAAGTTTTATTTTAATTGTGCAGAAAGCAGGATGATCAACGTGTGACTAGGAACAAACAAGTGTGGCTGTGGTTTGTGAAAGATCTCAATAACGTTGGTGCCAATATAGTCAAACTGCAAACTGTGGTAGACAAGTAGGAAGGAAATCTGCAACATGCGCAAAATGACTTGACGTAGGTCACAGACTAGAAGAGGTTGGTTTTGTGCTGTGTAGGTCTAATCTGAAACACACACAATTTAGCACTAAGAAATAATAACAACAACAGCAATAATATTAACAATGATAAGAACAGTAACTATATTAACAACAACAACAACAACAACAATAATAGTAATACCAATAACACAAATCAATTTAGACCAAAAAAAATAATAATAGTATTAAAAGTAATAATAATAATAATAATATAGGGATTTATAACACATAGCTCTAACACCGTTACAATTACTGTAATTCAATGTTCAAGGCCACTTTCTCACTTCAGATTGGTTCAAACATTTGAAATTATAAATCACTAAATGAATAAATAAATGAATTTAAAAAAATATATATATTCTTTCTTTCTTGCGTAGATTAAAGTACCTGGACACATGTCGTATAGGGGACAATACATTAAGTTAACTGAAATCAAATAAATAAGTTTAAAAAAATCATAAATCAACTCATAAATAAATAAACAAAATAATAAATAAAACAAAATAAAGCATTTACATGAAAAATGTAATCCAATGTCACAGCAATCTATGTAAGTCAAAGAACTCAACTGGACCAAAATGTATAACCCATCAACCAACCATCAAGCAAAGCAAAAGAAGAACATCAATAACGTCCACAGTTTCATCCAATCCTAAAGCCAACAAACAGAAGAGGGGAGACAACAAGCAGTAGTTTATAACCCTTTCATTAGGCAAGACAAGTACTACCCGTTGTACACAAACCTATGTTGTCTCCCCTGTTGTGACTGCCTGGACTAAAGCTATAGGACTGGAGTGTATTACTAGCATCTGGGATATCATACTAATCAGGTGATTTCCTCCGGGGAATGAAAGGAAAGATCCATCTCCAGTTCTCTACAGTAACAAACAGAACAATAATGGATCTCACACAATGGTTTGACTGGCAATATCAAAACTTGACTTTCTGGGGAATTCTGTCCTTTTAAACAATTCTGAAAATAATCGTTTGCAGTAAAAGGGATTTTTTTGTTTTGTTTTTTTAAATCTCATCCCGAAAGCAAAAAGAGGCATGGAAATTTGTGATAGATGCATAGCAGCGAGTAAAAACAACAAAATCAAATCAAGGGAAACCCTACTGGATGGTTGTGAAATAGCTTTACTGGCTCAGAAAGTTGCTAAAGGGTCTACTTTGCTGACGGTGGTGTTCATACCCACCTGGTCCAGGTGTGGTCACTTGTAGCGGTATTTCTTCAGGCAGTCGTTGCCCAGGTCGGCCACCACCAGGCGAAAGTCAGACATGATGGCCAGACCACTGGCCCGCTTGAGCTTGTCCTGGTGACTGTCCACTGTGTACAGCAGCTTGCCCCCACTACTCAGCACTTGCACCGTGCTGCGTCCTTTCTCTGTCTTGGTGGCCAGGATGTGTCCGCTGCAGTCCACGGTCAGCCCCCCGTACTGACCCTTGCCCAGATCCGGCAGACGGCGCAGAAATTTGCCGTCCTTGCTGAAGACCTGCACGCGGTGGTCGGCTACCAGGATCTCATCGTTCTTGCCCACGCACAGGGCAGAGATCAGCTTGAACTGTGCGTCCTTGTCCCCTTTGGATCCGAAGGTGGTAGTGAGGTTGGAGGCCTGGTCAAAGATGAAGATTTTACTGGCCGCGGCGTCGGCCACAATGATCTCTCCCCGGCTGTTGACGGCGATGTCGATGGGCTCTTGGAAGCCTGGGTTAGTGAACTGCCTCACCGCCGCTCCCTCTGGAGTCATCACCGTCACCTGTTTGCTGCGCCAGTTCACTGCCGCCAGGTTGCCATCGGGCGTGAGAGCCAGCCCCGTGGCGGACTGACTTTCTAAACCCTCAGGGCCCAGACAGCGCACCAGGTCCCCGTTAGAGGTCAGCACCTTGATGCGACTGTTGCCCGTGTCTAGGGCGTATATGGTATCCTCAGTCCCAACGCACAGTCTGACGGGCTGAGAGAAGTGGTCACGCCCTGAGCCCCGAGAGCCGAACCTGGCTATAGGGTTGATGTGTTCCGATACTTCCACGGTGTAGGGGGAGTCTTTGATGGGCCGACCGAAGATGCTGGCACACAGTTTCAGCTTGCCTGCTTTCTGGGGCAAGAACAGGACGTCGTAGGAGCCGTCCTCGTTGTCCTTGACCTTGCTCTCCACAGTGTCCCCTTTCTCCGTTTTCACCTCCACTACCACGGGATCTCCGCCCGTCATGCGGGGGTTGCCGTGGTAATCCACCGTGTGGATTTTAATGGAGGATCGGAGGTGAGCAATGGTGGGGAACACTTTGGCTGTGCTCAGTGCTGGGAAGGTGGTGCTGACGCTGATTTGGCCGAAGTGATTGACGGCCTTGGCGATCTCTCGCAGCGCGTCATTGTGTTTGTAGTCGTAACGTAGAAAAGAGTTTTCGCGGGGCTCTGACAGAGTAGACGTCGTGTCCAGCTTCTCGTTGAGGTCAGATATCTTTTTGGTGATGTTTCTAACCTGCACACATAATTGATGGATGATGAGCTGGCCAAAACTTGTAACAATTCTTGCATACTCACATATTGCTTTGAAATGCATGATTCACCCCTACCTACCCCCTCAACTTCCCAACAAAGACTGCTTTCACCTCATCTCAGTGCCACCTCATCTCATCTGGTCCAATCTCACCAACAGCTGACTAAACCTTTTGGGTACAGTGCTTGCAGGGCTTGACTTTGTAATATATTGCCATGTTATTTTTTATAAGGTCGTGGTACAAGATAGTCTGACTGTGCCATATATTGCCATGTTATTTTTTATAAGGTCGTGGTACAAGATAGTCTGACTGTGCCATATATTGCCATGTTATTTTTTATAAGGTCGTGGTACAAGATAGTCTGACTGTGCCATATATTGCCATGTTATTTTTTATAAGGTCGTGGTACAAGATAGTCTGACTGTGCCATATATTGCCATGTTATTTTTTATAAGGTCGTGGTACAAGATAGTCTGACTGTGCCATATATTGCCATGTTATTTTTTATAAGGTCGTGGTACAAGATAGTCTGACTGTGCCATATATTGCCATGTTATTTTTTATAAGGACGTGGTACAAGATAGTCTGACTGTGCCATATATTGCCATGTTATTTTTTATAAGGACGTGGTACAAGATAGTCTGACTGTGCCATATATTGCCATGTTATTTTTTATAAGGACGTGGTACAAGATAGTCTGACTGTACCATATATTGCCATGTTATTTTTTATAAGGACGTGGTACAAGATAGTCTGTGCCATATATTGCCATGTTATTTTTTATAAGGACGTGGTACAAGATAGTCTGACTGTGCCATATATTGCCATGTTATTTTTTATAAGGTCGTGGTACAAGATAGTCTGACTGTGCCATATATTGCCATGTTATTTTTTATAAGGACGTGGTACAAGATAGTCTGACTGTGCCATATATTGCCATGTTATTTTTTATAAGGTCGTGGTACAAGATAGTCTGACTGTGCCATATATTGCCATGTTATTTTTTATAAGGTCGTGGTACAAGATAGTCTGACTGTGCCATATATTGCCATGTTATTTTTTATAAGGTCGTGGTACAAGATAGTCTGACTGTGCCATATATTGCCATGTTATTTTTTATAAGGTCGTGGTACAAGATAGTCTGACTGTGCCATATATTGCCATGTTATTTTTTATAAGGTCGTGGTACAAGATAGTCTGACTGTGCCATATATTGCCATGTTATTTTTTATAAGGTCGTGGTACAAGATAGTCTGACTGTGCCATATATTGCCATGTTATTTTTTATAAGGACGTGGTACAAGATAGTCTGACTGTGCCATATATTGCCATGTTATTTTTTATAAGGACGTGGTACAAGATAGTCTGACTGTACCATATATTGCCATGTTATTTTTTATAAGGACGTGGTACAAGATAGTCTGTGCCATATATTGCCATGTTATTTTTTATAAGGACGTGGTACAAGATAGTCTGACTGTGCCATATATTGCCATGTTATTTTTTATAAGGTCGTGGTACAAGATAGTCTGACTGTGCCATATATTGCCATGTTATTTTTTATAAGGACGTGGTACAAGATAGTCTGACTGTGCCATATATTGCCATGTAATTTTTTATAAGGAGGTGGTACAAGATAGTCTGACTGTACCATCTATTGCCATGTTATTTTTTATAAGGACGTGGTACAAGATAGTCTGACTGTGCCATATATTGCCATGTTATTTTTTATAAGGACGTGGTACAAGATAGTCTGACTGTGCCATATATTGCCATGTTATTTTCTATAAGGACGTGGTACAAGATAGTCTGACTGTGCCATATATTGCCATGTTATTTTTTATAAGGACATGGTACAAGATAGTCTGACTGTGCCATATATTGCCATGTTATTTTTTATAAGGTCGTGGTACAAGATAGTCTGACTGTACCATCTATTGCCATGTTATTTTTTATAAGGACGTGGTACAAGATAGTCTGACTGTGCCATATATTGCCATGTTATTTTTTATAAGGACGTGGTACAAGATAGTCTGACTGTGCCATATATTGCCATGTTATTTTCTATAAGGACGTGGTACAAGATAGTCTGACTGTGCCATATATTGCCATGTTATTTTTTATAAGGACATGGTACAAGATAGTCTGACTGTGCCATATATTGCCATGTTATTTTTTATAAGGTCGTGGTACAAGATAGTCTGACTGTACCATCTATTGCCATGTTATTTTTTATAAGGACGTGGTACAAGATAGTCTGACTGTACCATCTATTGCCATGTTATTTTTTATAAGGACGTGGTACAAGATAGTCTGACTGTACCATCTATTGCCATGTTATTTTTTATAAGGACGTGGTACAAGATAGTCTGACTGTACCATCTATTGCCATGTTATTTTTTATAAGGACGTGGTACAAGATAGTCTGACTGTGCCATATATTGCCATGTTATTTTCTATAAGGACGTGGTACAAGATAGTCTGACTGTACCATATATTGCCATGTTATTTTTTATAAGGACGTGGTACAAGATAGTCTGACTGTGCCATATATTGCCACGTTATTTTTTATAAGGACGTGGTACAAGATAGTCTGACTGTGCCATATATTGCCATGTTATTTTTTATAAGGTCGTGGTACAAGATAGTCTGACTGTGCCATATATTGCCATGTTATTTTTTATAAGGTCGTGGTACAAGATAGTCTGACTGTACCATATATTGCCATGTTATTTTTTATAAGGACGTGGTACAAGATAGTCTGACTATACCATCTATTGCCATGTTATTTTTTATAAGGACGTGGTACAAGATAGTCTGTGCCATATATTGCCATGTTATTTTCTATAAGGACGTGGTACAAGATAGTCTGACTGTGCCATATATTGCCATGTTATTTTCTATAAGGACGTGGTACAAGATAGTCTGACTGTGCCATATATTGCCATGTTATTTTTTATAAGGACGTGGTACAAGATAGTCTGACTGTGCCATATATTGCCATGTTATTTTTTATAAGGACATGGTACAAGATAGTCTGACTGTGCCATATATTGCCATGTTATTTTTTATAAGGACGTGGTACAAGATAGTCTGACTGTGCCATATATTGCCATGTTATTTTTTTATAAGGACGTGGTACAAGATAGTCTGACTGTATCATATATTGCCATGTTATTTTTTATAAGGACGTGGTACAAGATAGTCTGTGCCATATATTGCCATGTTATTTTTTATAAGGACGTGGTACAAGATAGTCTGACTGTGCCATATATTGCCATGTTATTTTTTATAAGGTCGTGGTACAAGATAGTCTGACTGTGCCATATATTGCCATGTTATTTTTTATAAGGACGTGGTACAAGATAGTCTGACTGTGCCATATATTGCCATGTTATTTTTTATAAGGAGGTGGTACAAGATAGTCTGACTGTACCATCTATTGCCATGTTATTTTTTATAAGGAGGTGGTACAAGATAGTCTGACTGTGCCATATATTGCCATGTTATTTTTTATAAGGACGTGGTACAAGATAGTCTGACTGTGCCATATATTGCCATGTTATTTTCTATAAGGACGTGGTACAAGATAGTCTGACTGTGCCATATATTGCCATGTTATTTTTTATAAGGACGTGGTACAAGATAGTCTGACTGTGCCATATATTGCCATGTTATTTTCTATAAGGACGTGGTACAAGATAGTCTGACTGTGCCATATATTGCCATGTTATTTTTTATAAGGACATGGTACAAGATAGTCTGACTGTGCCATATATTGCCATGTTATTTTTTATAAGGTCGTGGTACAAGATAGTCTGACTGTACCATCTATTGCCATGTTATTTTTTATAAGGACGTGGTACAAGATAGTCTGACTGTGCCATATATTGCCATGTTATTTTTTATAAGGACGTGGTACAAGATAGTCTGACTGTGCCATATATTGCCATGTTATTTTCTATAAGGACGTGGTACAAGATAGTCTGACTGTGCCATATATTGCCATGTTATTTTTTATAAGGACATGGTACAAGATAGTCTGACTGTGCCATATATTGCCATGTTATTTTTTATAAGGTCGTGGTACAAGATAGTCTGACTGTACCATCTATTGCCATGTTATTTTTTATAAGGACGTGGTACAAGATAGTCTGACTGTACCATCTATTGCCATGTTATTTTTTATAAGGACGTGGTACAAGATAGTCTGACTGTACCATCTATTGCCATGTTATTTTCTATAAGGACGTGGTACAAGATAGTCTGACTGTGCCATCTATTGCCATGTTATTTTTTATAAGGACGTGGTACAAGATAGTCTGACTGTACCATATATTGCCATGTTATTTTTTATAAGGACGTGGTACAAGATAGTCTGACTGTACCATCTATTGCCATGTTATTTTTTATAAGGACGTGGTACAAGATAGTCTGACTGTACCATCTATTGCCATGTTATTTTTTATAAGGACGTGGTACAAGATAGTCTGACTGTACCATCTATTGCCATGTTATTTTTTATAAGGACGTGGTACAAGATAGTCTGACTGTACCATCTATTGCCATGTTATTTTTTATAAGGACGTGGTACAAGATAGTCTGACTGTGCCATATATTGCCATGTTATTTTCTATAAGGACGTGGTACAAGATAGTCTGACTGTACCATATATTGCCATGTTATTTTTTATAAGGACGTGGTACAAGATAGTCTGACTGTGCCATATATTGCCACGTTATTTTTTATAAGGACGTGGTACAAGATAGTCTGACTGTGCCATATATTGCCATGTTATTTTTTATAAGGTCGTGGTACAAGATAGTCTGACTGTGCCATATATTGCCATGTTATTTTTTATAAGGTCGTGGTACAAGATAGTCTGACTGTACCATATATTGCCATGTTATTTTTTATAAGGACGTGGTACAAGATAGTCTGACTATACCATCTATTGCCATGTTATTTTTTATAAGGACGTGGTACAAGATAGTCTGTGCCATATATTGCCATGTTATTTTCTATAAGGACGTGGTACAAGATAGTCTGACTGTGCCATATATTGCCATGTTATTTTCTATAAGGACGTGGTACAAGATAGTCTGACTGTGCCATATATTGCCATGTTATTTTTTATAAGGACGTGGTACAAGATAGTCTGACTGTGCCATATATTGCCATGTTATTTTTTATAAGGACATGGTACAAGATAGTCTGACTGTGCCATATATTGCCATGTTATTTTTTATAAGGACGTGGTACAAGATAGTCTGACTGTGCCATATATTGCCATGTTATTTTTTATAAGGACGTGGTACAAGATAGTCTGACTGTATCATATATTGCCATGTTATTTTTTATAAGGACGTGGTACAAGATAGTCTGTGCCATATATTGCCATGTTATTTTTTATAAGGACGTGGTACAAGATAGTCTGACTGTGCCATATATTGCCATGTTATTTTTTATAAGGTCGTGGTACAAGATAGTCTGACTGTGCCATATATTGCCATGTTATTTTTTATAAGGACGTGGTACAAGATAGTCTGACTGTGCCATATATTGCCATGTTATTTTTTATAAGGAGGTGGTACAAGATAGTCTGACTGTACCATCTATTGCCATGTTATTTTTTATAAGGAGGTGGTACAAGATAGTCTGACTGTGCCATATATTGCCATGTTATTTTTTATAAGGACGTGGTACAAGATAGTCTGACTGTGCCATATATTGCCATGTTATTTTCTATAAGGACGTGGTACAAGATAGTCTGACTGTGCCATATATTGCCATGTTATTTTTTATAAGGACATGGTACAAGATAGTCTGACTGTGCCATATATTGCCATGTTATTTTTTATAAGGTCGTGGTACAAGATAGTCTGACTGTCCCATCTATTGCCATGTTATTTTTTATAAGGACGTGGTACAAGATAGTCTGACTGTACCATCTATTGCCATGTTATTTTTTATAAGGACGTGGTACAAGATAGTCTGACTGTACCATCTATTGCCATGTTATTTTCTATAAGGACGTGGTACAAGATAGTCTGACTGTGCCATATATTGCCATGTTATTTTTTATAAGGACGTGGTACAAGATAGTCTGACTGTACCATATATTGCCATGTTATTTTCTATAAGGACGTGGTACAAGATAGTCTGACTGTACCATATATTGCCATGTTATTTTTTATAAGGACGTGGTACAAGATAGTCTGACTGTACCATCTATTGCCATGTTATTTTTTATAAGGACGTGGTACAAGATAGTCTGACTGTACCATCTATTGCCATGTTATTTTTTATAAGGACGTGGTACAAGATAGTCTGACTGTACCATCTATTGCCATGTTATTTTTTATAAGGACGTGGTACAAGATAGTCTGACTGTACCATCTATTGCCATGTTATTTTTTATAAGGACGTGGTACAAGATAGTCTGACTGTGCCATATATTGCCATGTTATTTTCTATAAGGACGTGGTACAAGATAGTCTGACTGTACCATATATTGCCATGTTATTTTTTATAAGGACGTGGTACAAGATAGTCTGACTGTGCCATATATTGCCACGTTATATTTTATAAGGACGTGGTACAAGATAGTCTGACTGTGCCATATATTGCCATGTTATTTTTTATAAGGTCGTGGTACAAGATAGTCTGACTGTGCCATATATTGCCATGTTATTTTTTATAAGGTCGTGGTACAAGATAGTCTGACTGTGCCATATATTGCCATGTTATTTTTTATAAGGTCGTGGTACAAGATAGTCTGACTGTGCCATATATTGCCATGTTATTTTTTATAAGGTCGTGGTACAAGATAGTCTGACTGTGCCATATATTGCCATGTTATTTTTTATAAGGTCGTGGTACAAGATAGTCTGACTGTGCCATATATTGCAATGTTATTTTTTATAAGGTCGTGGTACAAGATAGTCTGACTGTACCATATATTGCCATGTTATTTTTTATAAGGACGTGGTACAAGATAGTCTGACTGTACCATCTATTGCCATGTTATTTTTTATAAGGACGTGGTACAAGATAGTCTGACTGCACCATCTATTGCCATGTTATTTTTTATAAGGACGTGGTACAAGATAGTCTGACTGTACCATCTATTGCCATGTTATTTTTTATAAGGACGTGGTACAAGATAGTCTGACTGTACCATCTATTGCCATGTTATTTTCTATAAGGACGTGGTACAAGATAGTCTGACTGTGCCATCTATTGCCATGTTATTTTTTATAAGGACGTGATACAAGATAGTCTGACTGTGCCATCTATTGCCATGTTATTTTCTATAAGGACGTGGTACAAGATAGTCTGTGCCATCTATTGCCATGTTATTTTCTATAAGGACGTGGTACAAGATAGTCTGTGCCATCTATTGCCATGTTATTTTCTATAAGGACGTGGTACAAGATAGTCTGTGCCATCTATTGCCATGTTATTTTTTATAAGGACGTGGTACAAGATAGTCTGTGTCATCTATTGCCATGTTATTTTTTATAAGGACGTGGTACAAGATAGTCTGTGCCATCTATTGCCATGTTATTTTTTATAAGGACGTGGTACAAGATAGTCTGTGCCATCTATTGCCATGTTATTTTTTATAAGGACGTGGTACAAGATAGTCTGTGCCATCTATTGCCATGTTATTTTTTATAAGGACGTGGTACAAGATAGTCTGTGCCATCTATTGCCATGTTATTTTTTATAAGGACGTGGTACAAGATAGTCTGTGCCATCTATTGCCATGTTATTTTTTATAAGGACGTGGTACAAGATAGTCTGTGCCATCTATTGCCATGTTATTTTTTATAAGGACGTGGTACAAGATAGTCTGTGCCATCTATTGCCATGTTATTTTTTATAAGGACGTGGTACAAGATAGTCTGTGCCATCTATTGCCATGTTATTTTTTATAAGGACGTGGTACAAGATAGTCTGTGCCATCTATTGCCATGTTATTTTTTATAAGGACGTGGTACAAGATAGTCTGTGCCATCTATTGCCATGTTATTTTCTATAAGGACGTGGTACAAGATAGTCTGTGCCATCTATTGCCATGTTATTTTTTATAAGGACGTGGTACAAGATAGTCTGTGCCATCTATTGCCATGTTATTTTCTATAAGGACGTGGTACAAGATAGTCTGTGCCATCTATTGCCATGTTATTTTTTATAAGGACGTGGTACAAGATAGTCTGTGCCATCTATTGCCATGTTATTTTCTATAAGGACGTGGTACAAGATAGTCTGACTGTACCATCTATTGCCATGTTATTTTCCATAAGGACGTGGTACAAGATAGTCTGACTGTGCCATATATTGCCATATTTATTTTCTATAAGGACGTGGTACAAGATAGCCTGACTGTACCATCTATTGCCATGTTATTTTCTATAAGGACGTGGTACAAGATAGTCTGACTGTACCATCTATTGCCATGTTATTTTCCATAAGGACGTGGTACAAGATAGTCTGACTGTGCCATATATTGCCATATTTATTTTCTATAAGGACGTGGTACAAGATAGTCTGACTGTACCATCTATTGCCATGTTATTTTTTATAAGGACGTGGTACAAGATAGTCTGACTGTGCCATATAATGCCACATTATTTTCCATAAGGACGTGCAAGATAGTTTGAATGTGCAATATATTGCCATATTTATTTTCTAAAAGGACGCGGTACAAGGTACCTACAAATTAGAGTATAAACTGAGGTCAAGTCTGTGCATTTATGCATTCCATTGCATAAACTTTAAAGATCCTGACGCTCATGTCCTATGCAAGTGAGTACCAGCTATCTAAACACACCCGGCAAAGCACCAGGATCGTTCTCCACCATCTATCCCCGGTCACCCAAGATTGTACACTGTTGTCTGGGTGTGAGATGAGATGTCTGTAAATTGTGCACTGTTGTCTGTGTGTGACATGAGATGTCTGTAAATTGTGCACTGTTGTCTGTGTGTGAGATGAGATGTCTGTAAATTGTGCACTGTTGTCTGTGTGTGAGATGAGATGTCTGTAAATTGTGCACTGTTGTCTGGGTGTGAGATGAGATGTCTGTAAATTGTGCACTGTTGTCTGGGTGTGAGATGAGATGTCTGTAAATTGTGCACTGTTGTCTGGGTGTGAGATGAGATGTCTGTAAATTGTGCACTGTTGTCTGGGTGTGAGATGAGATGTCTGTAAATTGTGCACTGTTGTCTGGGTGTGAGATGAGATGCCTGTAAATTGTGCACTGTTGTCTGTGTGTGAGATGAGATGCCTGTAAATTGTGCACTGTTGTCTGTGTGTGAGATGAGATGCCTGTAAATTGTGCACTGTTGTCTGTGTGTGAGATGAGATGCCTGTAAATTGTGCACTGTTGTCTGTGTGTGAGATGAGATGTCTGTAAATTGTGCACTGTTGTCTGGGTGTGAGATGAGATGCCTGTAAAGCAAGTGGGTGTCTTAGGCAGCTGCAGTTAGATCCTGAATCGGCCAGCGCCTTGAGCAGCTCTTGAGCTGGAATGGCACGATATAAGAACGATGAAATAAATAAAGGGTTTAGGGTGCTTTGTTTTGTAGGAGCTCGGGCTACGTCTCCCTACAAGACCAGACTGTACTTGATGTAATGTTGACAGGTGCTGCGCCTACCTCCACTTGGTACTGTAGACCATCGCACTCATCCTGCACCTTGTCTTTCTCTGCCTGTATCAGGTCCAGCTGTTCTTTCAGTACGTTCTTCTTCTCTTCCTTGATCTTCCTCACCCACTGCAGGCACTCATGTCGTCTACGATCTACCACCGATATAACCTGAAACAAGGGCAAATCATGCTATAAATAAGTGAATACATGAAATCAAAAACAAATACCCGGACATAAACAAATGAACAAATTAAAGAATAAATGGATATAATGTATTAAATGAATTAATTAATCAATAAGGAAAGAACAAGGAAATGTAAGAACAATTGCACAATTACCAAAACAATCAATCAATAAGTAAATATATAAGCAACGTAGAAAGTACATTTAAAATAAATAAATAAATAAAAGAAAAGAAATAAGTGAGGAGAAAAGATATAAGTGGCGTGATATTTTATTAAATAAAGAAAGAGGTTAAAACAACTTTTATTTATGCCTACTTTTGACAGCAACACAGATCTGTGAAGTGGACACAACATATGTGTACGTCTCCATGCAATATTAGGTTTGTATATCAATGTAACATTTGGCAATAAAAATGTGCATTATATATAGTTTTAAAAGAAATCCCTGTACATTTCCATACCAGGAAAAACAAATGTCAAGCACTCGAATGACCAATGATTGTGAAATTAAAGAAGAAAACCAAAAATCTTCACCTCCTGAAAACTTCGGTTGATGGAGTCTAGAGTCTTGTCCACAGATAACTCTAGCTGCCTGAGCTCCTCTGACACTGCATCGTAGGCAGAGTTAAGGTTCTTGATGCACAGGTGTGCCTTGAAGAGGAGGATCTCTGACATTCTCTTGATGGCGATGGCGAAGGGTATGACGGTGTGTTCACTGGCCCCTCTACCGCTGTGTGTGCCACAGTCCAGGCACAGAGTGCAAAACACTATGTCGCACGTCTCACAGAACAGTAATTCCTGCCACCATAAAAAGAGGAACTTTGTGTTACTACAGAGCAATCAATCCTGTTACAATAAAAGATAACATTTTGTTACTGCAGAACAACCATTCCTGTCAGGATAAAAGATAAAAATTGTATTACTGCAGAACCATTCCTGTCAGGATAAAAGATAACATTGTGTTACTGCAGAACCACCATTCCTGTCAGGATAAAAGATAACAATTGTATTACTGCAGAGCAACCATTCCTGTCAGGACAAAAGATAAAAATTGAATTACTGCAGAACATTCCTGTCAGGATAAAAGATAACATTGTGTTACTGCAGAAGTCATTCCTGCCATTTAAAAGGTTTAAATTGTGTTACTGCACAGAACAAAGATCAAGTATAGAGTGCTGGCAGCCTATCTCACAGAACAAGGGTAAAGTACACAGGGGTTTCATTCAGCCTATCTCACAGAACAAGGGTAAAGTACACAGGGGTTTCATTCAGCCTATCTCACAGAACAAGGGTAAAGTACACAGGGGTTTCATTCAGCCTATCTCACAGAACAAGGGTAAAGTACACAGGGGTTTCATTCAGCCTATCTCACAGAACAAGGGTAAAGTACAAAGGGGTTTCATTCAGCCTATCTCACAGAACAAGGGTAAAGTACAAAGGGGTTTCATTCAGCCTATTCACAGAACAAGGGTAAAGTACACAGGGGTTTCATTCAGCCTATCTCACAGAACAAGGGTAAAGTACACAGGGGTTTCATTCAGCCTATCTCACAGAACAAGGGTAAAGTACAAAGGGGTTTCATTCAGCCTATTCACAGAACAAGGGTAAAGTACACAGGGGTTTCATTCAGCCTATCTCACAGAACAAGGGTAAAGTACAAAGGGGTTTCATTCAGCCTATTCACAGAACAAGGGTAAAGTACAAAGGGGTTTCATTCAGCCTATCTCACAGAACAAGGGTAAAGTACAAAGGGGTTTCATTCAGCCTATCTCACAGAACAAGGGTAAAGTACACAGGGGTTTCATTCAGCCTATCTCACAGAACAAGGGTAAAGTACAAAGGGGTTTCATTCAGCCTATTCACAGAACAAGGGTAAAGTACACAGGGGTTTCATTCAGCCTATCTCACAGAACAAGGGTAAAGTACACAGGGGTTTCATTCAGCCTATCTCACAGAACAAGGGTAAAGTACACAGGGGTTTCATTCAGCCTATCTCACAGAACAAGGGTAAAGTACAAAGGGGTTTCATTCAGCCTATCTCACAGAACAAGGGTAAAGTACAAAGGGGTTTCATTCAGCCTATTCACAGAACAAGGGTAAAGTACACAGGGGTTTCATTCAGCCTATCTCACAGAACAAGGGTAAAGTACACAGGGGTTTCATTCAGCCTATCTCACAGAACAAGGGTAAAGTACAAAGGGGTTTCATTCAGCCTATTCACAGAACAAGGGTAAAGTACACAGGGGTTTCATTCAGCCTATCTCACAGAACAAGGGTAAAGTACAAAGGGGTTTCATTCAGCCTATTCACAGAACAAGGGTAAAGTACAAAGGGGTTTCATTCAGCCTATCTCACAGAACAAGGGTAAAGTACAAAGGGGTTTCATTCAGCCTATCTCACAGAACAAGGGTAAAGTACACAGGGGTTTCATTCAGCCTATCTCACAGAACAAGGGTAAAGTACAAAGGGGTTTCATTCAGCCTATTCACAGAACAAGGGTAAAGTACAAAGGGGTTTCATTCAGCCTATCTCACAGAACAAGGGTAAAGTACAAAGGGGTTTCATTCAGCCTATCTCACAGAACAAGGGTAAAGTACACAGGGGTTTCATTCAGCCTATCTCACAGAACAAGGGTAAAGTACAAAGGGGTTTCATTCAGCCTATCTCACAGAACAAGGGTAAAGTACAAAGGGGTTTCATTCAGCCTATCTCACAGAACAAGGGTAAAGTACACAGGGGTGCTAGCAGCCTATCTCACAGAACAAGGGTAAAGTACAAAGGGGTTTCATTCAGCCTATCTCACAGAACAAGGGTAAAGTACAAAGGGGTTTCATTCAGCCTATCTCACAAAACAAGGGTAAAGTACACAGGGGTGCTGGCAGCCTATCTCACAGAACAAGGGTCAAGTACACAGG
Organism: Oncomelania hupensis; assembly: GCA_036898135.1. NCBI lineage: Eukaryota > Metazoa > Mollusca > Gastropoda > Littorinimorpha > Pomatiopsidae > Oncomelania > Oncomelania hupensis. Next base: position 2,856,477 of record CM072524.1, on the reverse strand, counting down.
GGTGCTGGCAGCCTATCTCACAGAACAAGGGTCAAGTACACAGGCAGCCTATCTCACAGAACAAGGGTCAAGTACACAGGCAGCCTATCTCACAGAACAAGGGTCAAGTACACAGGCAGCCTATCTCACAAAACAAGGGTCAAGTACACAGGGGTGCTGGCAGCCTATCTCACAGAACAAGGGTCAAGTACACAGGGGTGCTGGCAGCCTATCTCACAGAACAAGGGTAAAGTACACAGGCAGCCTATCTCACAGAACAAGGGTAAAGTACACAGGGGTGCTGGCAGCCTATCTCACAGAACAAGGGTAAAGTACACAGGGGTGCTAGCAGCCTATCTCACAGAACAAGGGTCAAGTACACAGGCAGCCTATCTCACAGAACGGTCATTCCTAAAAGTACAACATAAAACAGGGTAATTAAAAAGTAACTCCTTACTGAACATTGTTTACAACTTTTTCTACATAGTGCTGCATTGGCCTCAAACACAATGTACTGTGATCATTACAGCGATAGAATTTTAGTGTTTGTCTTTCATTTTATCTGGCAGTGATGAGAGCAGATCATAATGGTCCATCGCCTGACCCTTGGTCTAATGTGGTCTTATGTATGGCCACAGAGCTAAGCTTGATGTTGAGCTGTTAGCACAGAGGCCTAGGGAAAGTCCAGTGGCGTGTAGGGGAAACTGTCTATTGCTTGCTGTCTGTAGGCCACACAATTACTACCTGTGTTTGTCTCCCTTGTCTGCCATATTCTGACAGTACTACAGACATACTACTATAAGTCATAACATATCAGTGTTACAGACATACTACTATAAGTCATAACATGACAGTATAACATACTACTATAAGTCATAACATAACCGTACTACATACTACTATAAGTCATAACATATCAGTGTTACAGACATACTACTATAAGTCATAACATATCAGTGTTACAGACATACTACTATAAGTCATAACATGACAGTACTACAGACATACTACTATAAGTCATAACATGGCAGTACTACAGACATACTACTGTAAGTCATAACATGACAGTACTACAGACATACTACTATAAGTCATAACATGACAGTACTACAGACATACTACTATAAGTCATAACATGACAGTACTACATACTACTATAAGTCATAACATGACCGTACTACAGACATACTACTATAAGTCATAACATGACAGTACTACAGACATACTACTATAAGTCATAACATGACAGTACTACATACTACTATAAGTCATAACATGACCGTACTACATACTACTACAAGTCATACCATGATTGTGCTACAGACGTACTACTATAAGTCATAACATGACAGTGTTACAGACGTAATACATCAGTACAACTTATGTTAATCTGATGAATAAAAATTGATGCAACAACAACAACAACGTAATACCTGACAGCGCTACAGACATGCTACTATAAATCATAACAAGGCAGTGTTACAGACATGCTACAATAAGCCATAAGCAGACGTGCTGTGTGTGCTGGTCACAGACCTGGTTTGTATGAATGGAGCACTTTGGTATAACGTCACGCCGCTGCTGTTGCATCAGGTCCAGAAGCTGGTTGACGATGAAGCTGGGTGGAAAAGCTGACACTCCTCCCTGAGGCATGTGGATGGTCTCTCGACATATTGGGCAGCGGAACGAGCCTGTGTCTATAGCGCCACCCACACACCCACACACACCCGAGTGTTATTCTGTTGTTAGTAGAGGAGGGGTAAGTGGACAGGGGGGAGGGGGAGATCATAATACTTGGGTGTTAAAGCGAGAGGTTATGATTTGACCTATTGATGGTCATGTTGCTCCAATGTTATTTCTCTCTTTGTAACCCTGCCAGTTAGCAGTTGTGTTGATAGGTTACACATAACGTAACAAGTTGGAACTTCTTGGCGGCTTGAGATAGACCCTGTATCAGCCAGCACGTTCAACAGCTCTTAAGCTCCACAAACGCTAGATATATGTTAGAACAATGAACACTGAAGTTTAACCTGATATAAACACCATGATCAGAACATTAAAACAAACAAATAAATACCACCTTCTTCCCCTTAAAATATAATCTTCACTTTTCACCATCACCCAGCCTCCACACAACGATAAAGACTGTGACCACTGAATTTGCTACCATGCTTTTTTTCTCCCCACTGCCCGGAGCAAACAAAAACAAGTTAGCCTGTAAATTTCTCTTCTCCCAAACTTTAATAATTATAATGCCTAGTGAATGCTAATGCGCTACACTGGCCTAAAGTCTTCGGGCTAAACTTACCTAAAGTCTGGGCAGCAACGATCCTTTCTAGACAAGACCTGCAGACGGTGTGTGAGCAAGGTAGGAGCTTTGGTGTGCGGTCGGTGCCGTCGTACAGACACAGGCAAGTGCCACAGGTCAGGAAGCTGTCGTTAAAATCCTCGTAGTTGATGGACACCGTCTCCACCAGCGTTGATGACATCATGGCTGTAACACACAGAGAGAACAGAATATAGATAAGTACACTCTGATAGTGTGTAACACAGCAAAGGAGGGGGGGGGGGGGGGGGGGGGGGGGGTGGGTGGGAGGGAGAGATGGACAGAGAGAGACAGAGAGACAGACAGACAGACAGACAGACAGAGGGAGGGAGAGGGAGAGGTAGACGGAGGGAGAGGGAGAGGTAGAAGGAGAGAGAGGGAGGGAGGAGAGAGGTGTGTTGAGCCCTGGATGAAGTTCTTTGTTAGCAGAACAGCGGTAGTGTAGTATCCATGCCCCGAGTTGCTTAGGCAAAGCGCCTCATAACACTACGTAACTACCTTGGGGGAAAATCTGCGCAACCCTATGCCCGCGGAGAGCGTTCTGTAGCTGTCTCGAAAGGTTGTTTGCGAAGAGAAAAAGATGGTGGCCATAGTGGTTGGCTTTCGATTTGCGAATGGCGATGTGTTCAACGCTGAAATAGCAATTGAGGACTTTTTGTCATTTACAGTATGGTATGATTTGTGTACTTGTTATTTGACGGAATTATTATGTTTACGTGCAATCGGTATGAATTAGTATTTATATTTGATCGTATTGTTGTGTCGTCAGTGCGATTGACAGTAACTTTCACTTTCAGCCAACTTCACTTTGATTGACTGTTGTGCAGTCAACATGTGCTGCGCCATTTTAAAAGCGCTCGCGTATGGCAAAAGGTTTCCCAGAAGCAAAAATAGTTCGTGCGGAGCAATCGCAAACGTTTTGTGGGGCTTTTTTTTTCTAGACAACTCGGGACTAATCTAGGGCTTCGCCAGCACGTGCTAACTGTTTGTAAACACAAGCCCCTTCCTTTCTGCGAAGGCCTTTACCACTGGAAGTAGAACTCCATTACTTCCCTTTCTCGAGCCACAGTAGATAGTTCTAGCAATGTGCGTAAACCCGCTGTTCCCAGGTAGTGAACATATCACCTGGTCAAATAAAGTCTGTTTGGTTATCTACAGGCGGACTCTTTGGCAGTCAATGATACTCAAACGGACTATTCACAAAACCAATTTCCAACATCCCGGTTCTCCGTCCCGGAAAGAGATTGGTCTCAATTTCCGCTGTCACTGCAATTATATACATTTCATAAATACTACACATAGTTCATTTAAGCATGCCTAATGTTAGAAACAACTTAGGTCTCGGTTTAAAGCGATGTTGATACAATGAGTGGCGGTGACCTGCGTGGTGTGTGAAGCTGACGGTTGAAGCTCCACCGTCTTGAGCTGTCACAGCTGTCAATTGTTTTGTGTTGGTCACAGTCTACACTCGGTCACCCTACTTGCACCCCGCATCACAAACACTGCCGCCGCCTCCATCAAACCTTCAAACCAAACACACAATCTGCCGCTATCCTAGGTCAGTCGCACTGACTGGCTATCCCAATGACACTGGGTGCCAGTTCAATGCTAGTACGTTCGTTCTCGATACTTCTCTCCCTACGCCGCCCCCTTCTTCAAACACACCCTGTCTGTCGTCAAGTTAGGTGTGGTGAAGATTGTGCATGGTAAGCCTTTGTTTAGCGGTCCTGTTTCCTGTCCTCTTTCATCTTATTACTAGGACTACACTACCAGCTCTTTCTCACAACTTTCAGTTCTTTAAGTCCCATTGACCAACAATTAATCCTTTTCTAAACTGTTTCAGCAGAGAGAGAGAGAGAAAGAGAGAGAGGAGAGAGAGAGAGGGGGGGGGGAGAAGAGAGAGAGGTGGTAGTGGGGATGAGGCATGTGAAAGGAAAAATATGGAATTAACGAAGTTGTGTGGTTAGTAATGACCCTGAGAAAACAATCAGTGCATATAACATGAAAGTAGAACAATGTGGACGCAAATGAGTACAGAGCGGATAGAAGGTCGGGTGGCACTGGCCATGCTTTAAGAAGAGTTCAGAGGTTAAGCCTAGAGCTTGAGACCGTAAGCCGTTGTAATGTGATTATCCCTCAGTGTGGTGGAGATGCAGACAGGAAGCTGCAGTGGCTAACAGTGAGGGGTCAAAGGCAGTGGAGGTCAGTACACTACAGCGGCATAAACAAACGTAGTGTACTTTAGCAACTCTTTACAACACCAAAATGACATTCTTCTACACCTTTGTACAAATACTCCAATCTCGTTAACATCTTCAACTACATTTTGGCCTTCTTTCATGCATGTGATGCTGATGTTGATGCTGATGAGAGTAGAAGAAGAAAAAAGACAAAAAGGAGGATGAGGCAATATATAAATTGTATATACATTGCAATTCTGCTCACATCTAGCAGCTGTTGCCAGAATCACAAAATCGTACCTCTTCTCTCTCATCAACATTCAGACAGGCATTGAACATATTTACCGAGCAGAGAAAGTGTGCTACATCATCATGATCATCATGCCACCACCACAACCCACCACCACCATCATCATCATCATCATCATCATCATCATCATCATCATCATCATCATCATCATCATCATCATCATCATCATCATCATCATCATCATCATCATCATTACCATCATCGTTATCTGCGCATGATGAATGCCCCGAGTTCTTACCTACAGCATGGGACATCATGTTGACAATGGAGGCGTAACAGCTTTTCCATAGCACAAGCAATTTACAACGCACCGCACCCCAGTGTGAGTAACATCCAATCTTACAGCCACTTCTAGGTCAACACAACTGCTATATTTGGTGATAATGTGGATGTAGGTGAACATAAGAAATTATTGTTATAGTCCTTTATGACGTGACTGTGGTAGACCTGTCTCTACACATAGTAATTGTCTGCGCATAACAATTGCATGGATAGCTGCACAGTGGGTCTCGTAAAAAGAACTGCTAGTCACACTTCCTCAAACCATTGATTTTGTCACTACAGGTATGCAGTCCATTACAACCTTTGTTAAGCCATCACAAGTTTACACTTCCAATGCCACACAACATGTGAACTGTTCAAATGAACCACTACCCCGCAATACATGTTACATGTCAAATCAAACATCCTGATATTACTTGCAAATTTCAACAAAGGTTAACAGTAATTTAAAACTGCGAATGCAAAAAAACACATTAAACGTTCAAATGATAACAATCACTGTCAAGGTCTGTCAAATTCAACAACGTCCTATTCAAATGCCCACAAACTATAGCAGTCTTTCCTACAGCCAACATATTAAGCGACAATCTATAGCACTTGAGGACCGGTGTCGTGAGTGAATTATACTCGATCTGTGAATGTATCCCATTTGCCAACAGAAGCAAATAGCAATGCCCTGGGACCACCAAGGAGTTTGAAAATAAACATATAGGAAATCATCATAATTATCTTGACTGTAACTGTTTAGCAGAACGAACCATGAAACGTGAAAACCCAGGATTGAAGAACCAACAGACTTAGCGTGTTAAATACATTTAGCAGTAATAATAATAATAATAATAATAATAATAATAATAATAATAATAATAATAATAATAATAATAATTCAGGATGCTATATACGCGCCTTTCCCCAAATCAATCGGGCTCAAAGCGCGGCGATCTATACCAACATACACGCTCACCTGTCTCGTCCACCCTCACACACACACACCAAATACACATCCATCACTCAAACAGGTGGTGTAAAGTCAGGGAGATCGCTATTAGAAGACGGAAAGAAAATCAGTACTGACACTAGCGTACAGATTTCACATTCCATTCCATGCTCTCTTCCTGAACACTGCATTTTCAGCCCTTCAATTCGCCACAGCAGCAATAAAACTACAGCCGTAACACCACAAGCACTAAACTATCGATCATCGTCAACGCCAACAACAACGGCCTATAGAAGCAAGAGAGTGCATTTCAAAATCACATTTTTGTTTGTCATTGTTCTACCGTCGCTTTCATCAGGGAACCACGCTATAATACCTAATGGAGTGGGGGAAACCGTTCTTGGAGTTCTCCTTTACATGTTGTATTTCTATGTAGGAGAACAACAGCTAGCTAGGGTGGCCTCGTGGCGCAGTGGATAAGTCGCCGGTTTCCTATGCCGAAGGTCGCGGGTTCGATTCCCGCAAGGGGCGAACGTATGTGACTTAGGTACGAGACTATTGAGGTCACCGAGGGTTTTCTCCGGGCACTCCGGTTTCCTCCCTCCCTTCAATAATGGTACAGGACGCAGTCAATATACAAATTTCAAAAATTAAAAATCGAGTTTCTTTCCTTCTTCCAATAGCGATCTCCCTGCCTTTACACCACCTGTTTGAGTGATTGGTGTGTATTTGGTGTGTTCGAGGTGAGCGTGTATGAGCCTGATTGATTTGGGAAAAGGCGCGTATATAGCATCCTGTATTATTATTAGCTCACAGCTTTTCAACAGCAACACAAGCCTATTCAACTCAGCTGACTGATTTATTGATCATCATGCACCACAACAATTACCACCTACCTCCCTCCCTACCTGATGACTATTAATTTGCCCATGTAGCATCTACTAGGCCGTTTGTCCGCCCACAAAATTCCTCTCAATTTATGATATATGATGACTGGCTTTTCAACAGCAAGAAATTAATTCTGATTAATGAGATATAATTACGGAACCGAAGCATGCTAATAGCATCTATAGACTTGTGCACCTCACGAGTCATCGTCATCGTCATCGTCATCATCATCATCATCATCGAAATCCTCTTCGACATCTAAAACGACTTAATGGTTTGCTCAGATTCTATACAGAAATTTAATTGTGGGCGGCGGAAATGAATTGTTTACTTAGCCAAACAAAATCGAACTTAACCAGCGATCATCCGCCAGCAGCAGCGACAACGACCTAAATGAAACCTTGTGTTGGATTTTACCACAACATTCGAGAATGGACTGGCTTGACACTGAGCGAGGCCATGAGGGTTGCTGAGGACAGAGAAAGGGAAAGATGGATGGAGTACGCTGGTTCAACGATCATCTGTGGTGCCCCAACGACCTTCGAGTTACGCGATAGGATAGGATCAAAATCTGTTCAGTGGTTCTTGAAATATGACGAGCAATGGTCCGACCGACAGACATTTGGCTCCTTCTGATTCCTCAATATGTCAAAATATTTTCAGATATTATCCGGAAATACAACAATCCTGTGACGAAATCTTGAACACAACCAGCGCTTACATGGGGTTGTTGTTTTTGAAAAAGGACGACAGTGATTGTCTATGACAATTTGTTTACTAGCACTTCATGCATCAGGCGTAAGGTGATAGCAAGGGATTTACGTCACACATTTACTTGGTTCAGCAGCACCGTTACGATGGATCAATTCCATACTACAGCCCAGTACAGGGGAAAAAGCCCTACAGTGACAATCGATACCCCACTCTAGCCCTAACAGGTAAATATCACACTGAACTGTTCAGCCTGCTTCTCTTCATTAACTTCTTTACACACATTTTACCTAAAGATAGGAAACACCTTTCTTTACCGCAATAGAAGAAAAACACACAAACACAATAATCTTAGTTCTGGTCATGATGATGATGATGATGATGATGATGATGATGATGATGATGATGATGATGATGATGATGATGATGATGATGATCATCATCATCATCATCATCATCATCATCATCGTTGTCCTTGTTGTTGTCATCATGATGTCACTTTTTCCTCCTATTTTTTCAGATCCTTTTGTGCCTTCTTTGGCTAACTTTCACTACTTCTTCTTCTTCCTCCTGTTTGCGCTAAGTAAAGTTCTTTTACCGAACAGCTAGAAAACTGTGAAAGACCACAGTGCCATTATAATGTGTAGTGTTTTAGTATAGTAAGATCACAGTACTGGACAACAACGCTGATGCATGGTCCAACACCAACATTTCTCTGCCGACCACTGACCAATATAATAGCAGAGCCCAAAGTCGTGCACCAAACCACCAGGCCAATCCAATTTAACACTGCTATTTTATTCGCATCGTATTGGTTTTTTTAAACCACATATCCTCCTTCCAGCTAAGCAAAACAGATGTCGCTTCAACACAATGCACCACCAATGACTACAGTCGACCTTACATTGTTGCAGCGTGCTTCCATCCGCGATACGAGTGACCCTTCTCCACACAAAACGCATGTTGCCTCTACGAGATAAATATATTGTGATGATATCATGCTATAGCAATCAACGCACGACCGCCACACGTGCCAACTGGATTACAGATTAATAAGGTAATTCCGCCTTCTCCATTTTCACACAGAAGATGTAACACAAAAGAGTGTGTGTGTGTGTGTGCACCCACAGGCGCAATCCCAGTGCATGTCTACACTACCTGTGTATTTAGAACAGCTGTTATACTTAGAGCACGAGACTACGCATCCATAATATTATTATTCTGTAGTGAAGTTCAACAGCTTTCAGCAACAACATACATGTTATTCAGACACCTACTGACGAGTGGTCTAAGGCGGGATTAACTTGCCTTGTCCACAAGCCAGAAAGCAATGGCGCCTGACAGGTGTGCGATCGATCCCGCCTCTGGGCATTATGTTTCTCCGAATATTATTTACTTTCGGCTCGGGCAACGTCTCGGAGGTTTTCTACGGATACTCCAGTTTGCTCTTCCAGCAAAATTTCAAAAACAGAACTATTACTAGATAGGTTGGCTTTGGGCGCGCCACAGGCTGCGACTACGCCTTCCCCAGGGGAGGTGGCCCAGAATTTTGCGATAAAAAGGGACACTAAAGTGTCAAAAATGAAATCAAACGATCAACGTTATCATTATACTCCACAAAAAATGCATCCTGATTATGCCACCTGTTTTGTATCTAACATTGTGTAGTGTACTCAACCAGCATTACCGCAGACCAGCTAGTTAAAGCAATAGGCAAAATAGTCCGTTAGGTGGCCTATGACCCCCCTTACCCCCCCTAGGGAATTTATGAGACATATATCCGCAGGTACCCTGGTCATCAAGTTACTGATTTCCGGTTGTTTGGTTTTGATAAACGGGTGGGTCTGGGTACCGGACACCCCAAAAGGGCCCATTTTTTCTTCTTTGGGCCCTATATTTGCAATTGGGCGGTATGGTTCATTGGAGAGCTGTTGTGTTAAGGTTTATCAACATAGTTGTAATCAGTTTACAGTTTTTGGAAGATAATTGATTGTTGTTTGTGTTAGTATGTGTTTTATGATAATATCATGTTCATTAAGGGCATGGCTGGGGTACGCCTCTTGGCGTAAGGGTAAAAACCCGTTTTCACAATCTGCGACCTATACAGTTCCGTTTTGTTTTCATTTGGCCTATCTTAGACATGATATCTACATGACTTATAAGAAAATATTGTTCATGCTAAATGTATGTTGATGCCTGTTGTTGTAATGCCTTGTATTCCTGACCATGGTTGATAATCAGGTGCGCCTTGTGTCCATGAACTGTAGGGGCCTGGGGGACTCGCAGAAGAGAAGGGACGTTTTTCATTATTTAAGAGAAAAGAAGTACTCAATTTGTTTGTTGCAAGACACCCATTTCCACCCAAGTCAAGAAACCAGAATTAAAATGAATGGGGAGCCCATGCTTGTTTTGCCTCCTTTACCTCCAATGCAAGGGGTGTTGCTATCTTGTTTGATAACAATTTTGAACATAAAGTTAAAGCTGTTCATAAGGATGTTGCGGGTAATTGGCTCATAGTGCAAGTAACATTTAATGAAACAGAATTTTTACTTGTGAACGTTTATGGCCCAAATAATGATGACCCAAATTTTTATCAAAATTTGGAAGAGAAGGTGAAACAGTTTGAAGAATGTTCATGTGACAATATTATTTTCAGCGGCGACTGGAATGTTGTATTAGATTATGAGTTAGATTGTGCACACTATACCCAAAGGAATAATCTTAAAGCACATGAACAGGTAAAGCAAATGATGGATAATTTATCATTATGTGATGTGTGGAGACACAATAATCCTGATGTAAGAAAGTACTCCTGGTTCAAACCAAATCCACTCAGAATGTCGCGCCTTGACTATTATTTAGTGAATGAAATAGCTTCTCAATATATTGCAGATGTCGATATAAAACCTGGATATAGGACTGACCATTCTGCAATAACTATAACCTTGCAATTTGGTGATAGGGGGAACAGACACTCTTTTTGGAAATTCAACTCCTCACTGTTATCCGATAAAAAATATTTAGTCGAAGTTAACAATGAAATTAAATGTGTAGTTGCAGAATATGCAGCCTTCCCTTATAACAGAGAAACCCTAGATAACCTCCCCTTATCTGAAATTCAATTTACTATCTCTGATCAATTATTTTTAGAAGTACTCTTGATGAAGATTCGTAGTAAGACTATTTCCTATGCCAGCAACAAAAAATAGAGAATTAAATAAGAAAGAGAAACAGTTGCAGGATCATATAGAGCAGTTAGAAAATGAAGAAACATTAAGTGGAGAAGACAGGGAGATTCTAAAAAAAGATAAAGAAGAGCTGGAAAAGATTCGCGAGCACAGAATGAAAGGGGTACTACTGAGGTCTAGAGCGAGATGGGCAGAAGACGGAGAAAAAGTCTCTAAATATTTTTGCAATTTGGAAAAAAGAAATTACGTAAATAAACACATTTCTAAACTAGTCCTAAATGATGGTTCGACAACAACGGACACTGAAGTAATTGTTAAGGAAGTTAAACAGTTTTATGAGAACCTTTATGCAGCACGAGAACTAGACAAATGTGAAATAAGTGACTTAGTAAAAAATATGCCTGTATTATATCCACTGGAGGCGGGACAGCTTGAGGGGGAAATCTCGTTGGAGGAGGCAGGCTACGCGCTTAAACAAATGAAGAATAACCGTAGTCCTGGTACAGACGGATACACTTCTGAGTTCTTTAAAGTCTTTTGGAAGCAAATAGGAACTTATGTAGTCAGGTCTCTCAATGAAGGATTTAACAAAGGGGAGTTATCTAGTTCACAAAAGGAGGGAATTATTATTTGTATTCCCAAGGAAGATAAGCCTAAAGATCAGATAACAAACTGGAGACCAATCTCGCTATTAAATGTTGTCTACAAGATAGGATCTGCTTGTATTTCTAACAGAATTAAAACTGTATTACCAAAGCTAATTTCTCAATATCAGACAGGTTTTATTAGAAACCGATTTATAGGAGATAATATTAGACTTATTTACGATATTATAGACCATTTAACTTCTACGGATGTCCCTGGCCTACTCTTATGCTGCGACTTTCAGAAGGCTTTCGACAGTTTGGACTGGGAATTCTTGTTTAAGACTTTAAAAAGCTTTGGATTTGGAGAGGACTTGTGTCGATGGGTGAAAACGTTTTACAACGGTGGAAAATCTTGTATATCTGTAAATGGGCATGTCTCTGACTGGTTCCCTGTGTCTCGCGGCTGTCGTCAGGGGGATTCCATTTCGGCCTACTTGCTTCGTTCTCTGTGCAGAAATTTTAGCGCTTATGATACGAGAAAATGAAAATATTCGGGGGATAAAAGTTTTGGATACAGAATATAAATTATCTCAGTACGCAGATGATACTGAGGTATTCTTAGAAGGGGATGAACTATCCTTTGAAGAAACGATTATCACTATTTCAAAATTTGGCAGTTTTTCGGGTCTTTTCTTAAATGCAGAGAAAACCTGCGCCATATGGTTGGGTAGCAGGCAAAACTCTACAGTTAGGTACATGCAACATCTCAACATCCGTTGGAATCCTGGGCAATTTAAAATTCTAGGCATCATATTTACAAATAATTTAAAAACGTGGTAGAAATAAACTTCCGTAAAAAATTTGCAGAAATGAGGGCTCTGTATTCTGTTTGGTTGAAAAGACAAATTACACCCTTGGGTAGAGTAGCTATTTTAAAATCGCTTATTCTCTCTAAGCTAACTTACCTTTGGCTACTTTTGCCGAACCCTCCTGACGATGAAATACAATCTTTACAATGTACTATATTTCAGTTTGTGTGGGGAAGGAAGAAGGATAGGATCAGTCGAAAGGCGACAATCAAAAGTATTGAAGACGGTGGCTTGGGTATCCCTGACATCTCAAAATATATCACCAGTTTAAAATTAACATGGGTCAAAAAGCTCATGTCGTCTACACACGGCTGGAAGTCAATAATTGCTGCAAAATTGCCTTTAGTGCAAAATCTACCAGTACTTGGGTCTGAATTACCTCTTGACAATGTAAATCTGAACCCTTTTTGGAAAAATGTGTTTGAGGCATATAAAATATTTGGTAGTCACGTTAAGGCGACAACAACTGAGCAATTTCTTTCTGAGCCTCTGTTTTATAACATTAACATTAAAATTGGCAAGGAATGTCCTTTTTTGACAAATTGGTTTGGTCGAGATGTGAAACAAATAAAGGATTTTGTAGACCAGAATGGTCAATTTTTGTCTCACCGTTTATTTGTTAATAAAAGTACAAAGTTGTGAATTGTAATTTTTTGTCATATTATGGATATGTTAGTGCAATTAAAAATTACGCACGAAGCTGCGACATTGTGATTGTTGACAACAAAGCTTGTGAAAGCACGCTTCTGTACAAAATACTTTTTGCTGTATCTAAAGGTGCCAAATTTTATTACAATTCGTTAGTGTATAACAATACAAAACCTAACTGTTGTGATAAATGGGATGCCAAATTTCAATGTGATTTTGACTGGAAAAATATTTTTCTAAACATAAGAAATATAAAAGAAATAAAATTAAGGTGGTTTCAGATTAGAATTGTGCATCGAATCATTGCCACAAAAATTGTTCTCAAAAGCATGGGTATCGAGCCTAACGAGGATTGTACTTTTTGCGAGAAAGAGAAAGAAAGTATTGAACATCTATTTTTGCAATGTCCACAAGTTAGATCATTTTGGAATGCTTTAAAAGAGTTGTTGATTGACATGGGATTAGTAAATGATGAGTTTGTTTTTAATGAGCATATTGTTCTGTTTGGAATTTCAAACGTCGGTAGAATGTTCAAAGAATTGCAATATGTTGTTTTGGTGGCCAAATTCTTTATTTACAAATGTAAATTTGATGGTATTGCCCCACAGGTTGGAGAATTCAGAAATTACATGAAATTCAAGTTGGAAATTGAAAGATGCTGCGCATGCTGTAAACTCGAGCTGGATAAATTTAATAACTCGTGGACGGAATGGTTTATGTTTTGCGGCATTGTGGAAGAACATTGAATATTTGTCCATATATGTAATACCTTTTCCCCTCATAGTGAATTGTAAATCCTATATAATTTTACTTCCCCACGAACAAACATGAATATTGGTTATTACTGTTAAAATAATAATAATAATAATAATAAAACAATTTAAAAAAAATAATAGAATACACGAACAGACGGTTTTAGGTAGAAATTCTAGAATTAAGAGACGAACACAGATGTAGACGCAGACAATGCACAGAGTACTGTATGTGTGTGTGTGTGCGTGAGAGAGAGTGAGAGAGCGAGAATGTTGTCTACTTAACTTTTGCTGTTATACTGAAGAAAAGGGAAAGGGGTGGGTGTAGGGGGGGGGGGTGACAGAGGTGATGGGTGCAAAAATATTCATTTTGTTGTTGCTGTTGTTATTGTGGTTCTCTTTTGCCATGTATTCAGTGACACTGTGACGCAGCAAATGTTTCCTTGTTTTGTGGAAAAAAAGGAAAAAAAAAAAAAAAAAAAAAAAAAAAAAAAAAACATCTACATGACTTATGAAATCTAGCAGTTGATTCCAAGTGCCTGGTGAAGGTACTCGACTTACTGGGGACCTGGTGCCCTGATTTGGGTAAGAATACCCTCCGAGAATTACCCTTCTGTGCGGTCTCTATCTTAAACAACTGAACACTTCCCCTTGTGGACCAAACAAGGCAAATACCGTCTAATGCCTTTGTTATCAAGCAACTGATTTCAGGCTGTCTAGTTTTGATAGCCCCAAATTGTGGCTGTAGCATTTACAGATGCAAGGGTACCCCCTAAAAGCAGCTGTTCACATACTCTGTAAGTGTCATGTTTTGGCACTTCTGCTCACTTGTGGCAATGTTCTTGGTTTTTCATTTTAAAGAAAATACAATCACATGTAAAATAATCGAAGGTTGCTTGACATCAAGAAAATCGCCACCCCCGTTGGGGTGCCCGGGGTTTCAGTATAAATAGTATCCCCACTTTCTGGAAATTTAGTGCTTTAAATTCCCACTGTCGCTGTCTTTCTCATTTGCTCTTTCTCATTCCTGCTCTGTTCTATCAATCTGCTATACTATCTTCTTCTTCGCTAGACCAGTCACCTACCTTTCTTCTTGAAAACTCTTCCGGGACAAGATTCCTTATTTGTGTATGAGGTCTGTTGGATCAGCTTGGGAATATTGGACGCTTTCTGCCAGGTGGTCACTAGGGCTTCCTATGATGTTATTATTTAGCAATGTAGGCATTTTATATGTATGTGTTTTGTTGATATTTTATAATGATGCCTGTATTCTATTTTGTTTTTGTAAACGGGGGTTCGATAAATTAGAGTACAGCCTCAGCGTCCCCTGCGTGGGATGTCTTTATTGTAAAGTGGCTGGTGAAGAGCTTTCAGTTTTACCATTAGGGTTGTTTCAGCAGATCTTTTATGCGGATTGGGGGTTGTCCGGTCCTGATTTGGCTCGGAAGAGTCCGCTGGACCTAAAGCAATAACCATGTAATGTAATGTAATGTAAAGAAAATCGCCAAGCACATTGGTGAAGAGATCTGCGCCATCTTGCCGTCTATTCATGCCTACAGCGGGTGTGACACGACCAGCGCTTTTGTGCGCAAGGGCAAAATCAGCCACATCAAGAGATCCTGAAGAAGCATCCTGAGTTCCAAGTTGCATTTGCTAAGCTTGGTGCCACAGAAGATCTCGACAACACAGCACTAGCAAAGCTCGAGCGCTTCACTTGTCTGCTGTGTGGTCTTCCCTCAGATGACATCAACAAAATCAGGTACCAGAAGTTTGTCGAACGATTCTCAACAAAAGAAGGGCAGCTTCTCACTTCATATGATGGTGTAGACATGAGCAAGGATTCACCTTGCAAGGATTCACTCAGGATGCATCTTGAAAGAGCTCATTATGAGCTCATTATGAGCTCATTATCAGGCAATGATCTGGAGACCGGCAGACATACCTTCACCTAAACTGCCTTCGCCAGAGCATCATGGCTGGGAAAAAAGAAATGGGCAGCTGCAGGTAAAATGGACCAAGGGAAACCTGATGCCAGAGGAACTACTTGACGTCATGCTGGAGACGCCACTTGAGAAACTTCTAAACACAGAGAATGAATCTCCAGACACATATAATTTCAAAGACGTAGTCTTCTTGGATGAGGACAAAAACGACAATTAAAGTAAACTACGGAGAATTCCTTAGTCAAGAACAATAAGAAATGCTTCAATACTTCCAACCCGCTGGTTTTGCAATTCCAGTATTGCGCATTTTAGTTTTTGATACATGTATAAATTTGATGTATTGGCTGTAATTGTGACTTTAATGCGTGTAGTCATATTTAGTCATATTGTCACTCTATAATTAACGAAAATGTTCCATGACAGTATTTTGTTGATGATTTAGTTTGTACTTAAGTACAACGTACAGTAAAGATTTGCCGATGTGTATGACATAGCATCAATTTTTAGTATCAGAAACCAGTTCTGCAATTTAATATCAAAAACAAGGTTTTAGTTTACTTTTTGTTTCTTCAGTAATTGAAAACATTTTTATTTTATGCTTAGAGTGGTTGAATGGTTGTGATAAAAACCACCTTTGCTGTTAATGATACTTTACTTAAAATAAGTCAAAAACCTGTTATTTTCTGTAACTGTTTCTTTGTTTGCTCTCTCTCTCTCTCTCTCTCTCTCTCTCTCTCTCTCTCTCTCTCTCTCTCTCTCTCTCTCTCTCTCTCTCTCTCTCTCTCTCTCTCTCTCTCTCTCTCTCTCTCTCTCTCTCTCTCTCTCTCTCTCTCTCTCTCTCTCTCTCTCTCTCTCTCTCTCTCTCTCTCTCTCTCTCTCTCTCTCTCTCTCTCTCTCTCTCTCTCTCTCTCTCTCTCTCTCTCTCTCTCTCTCTCTCTCTCTCTCTCTCTGGGTTCTTTCATTTAAAGATTATTACAATCAAAATCGTGTAAAGACCTCACTAGTGCAATGCAATGCTGTGGTAAATAGTCCCATTGGTTATAGGCGTCAAATGACGTCATAAAAACAACAGGATAGTTCATTCAGTACTTCCACAATTGTATGTGCGCCACAAAGGAGTTAAGAACTACAATCACAATAACAAAGAAAGTTGTTTACAACTTGCAAACATAAGCTTTTTGGCTTTAGGAAGCATAAAGGTATGATTCACAGAGGGAAAATCGACTTTGTAAAAACCTTTAATTTGTACCCCAGCCATGCTCTTAATGAACATGATATTATCACAAAACACATACTAACACAAACAACAATCAAGTATCTTCCAAAAACTGTAAACTGATTAGAAATATGTTGATAAACCTTAACACAACAGCTCTCCAAATAACCATACCGCCCAATAGCCAATATAGGGCCCAAAGAAGGAAAAATGGGCCCTTCTGGGCCGTCTGGTACCCAAACCCACCAGTGTACAAAAACCAAACAAGCAGAAATCCAAAGAAGGTATGATAGGCTAACAGAAAAACATAGTCTACAAAATTCCTTAGGGGGGGTAAGTGTTTCACTTCCTACCTAACGGACTAAAACCTCCACAACACAACCATTCAAACAGCTTTAAATGCACCTACACCTTCTGATGATCGACCCTGCCTAGGCCCACTGTTGTGTGTCGCCAGCATTAACACAGATGCGGAAGAAGAAATGAGATTTAAGGATTACAGTGACTTTGACATGAGTGTTTAACATTGATCTTGCCATCAGTGCTAGGATTTAGTGTTTAACATTGATATTGCCATCAGTCCTAGGATTTAGTTTTCATTTTAAGCAAAGTTACTTCCGTAGTTGCTGACCAAACACAGTCACAACCTGTACATTTCCGCCTTCAGCAATACATTAAAATAAAAGTCACTAACGTCAAATTCAAAGTTATAGTATATTTAGACTACTTTTTGCTTTTTACTTGTTTTTTTAACAACAAACAAAAACAGAACTGGACATAACCGAGCAGAACAGAATAGAATAGAATAGAATAGAATAGAATAGAATAGAATAGAATAGAATAGAATAGAATAGAATAGAATAGAATAGAATAGAATACGTATGATTGCATTTTGGCGTTTTATTTGATACTATGGTACATGTATGTTAATATTGTTAGGTGTTATGTTCATTGTACACTGCAATATAATATTTGCTTATTGTGTATAGGAACAATAAAGATTATGATTGCGATTTGAAACTGGCACTGAAGCCACCTTGTTTGTATAGCAGTAAGAACAGTCCCCCACCTCCACACAAATAATGACAGCAATACCTGACCTGTCATACACACCAAACAACATAGGGAACCCTTAGTTTCTGTAAATGTAAACCAACGTGGCGCCTAGCAGGTAACACAAATCCGCACTGCAAATTAACGTTAATAGACAACAACTTCCACCTATGTCCTGTAGGCCTAAAGCACTAAGAACGTTACTGCACAGCACATAAACTGTTAATACACCACGGGATGCCTGTTACCTTAGTGTGGCGACAGCAGGGTGGTCTGCATTGCCCGAGTTCCTGATGCCCAACCAACGGGCGTGGGGTCCATTCTCGCATAGGGCCAAATAATGAACTTAGCTATGAGGTTTAACAGCTCGCCTACTCCTTCGGATGAGAGTATAAACCGAGGTCTAGTGTACACATGCATTCCACCGCAAGGACTTTAAAGATCCTCACGCTCATGTCCTAGAATAGTGAGAGCCACAAACCCCAACAGATTCATCATGCGCTATAGGTCTTGTTCCCCCTCCCCGCCATTCCCCCTGTCCTGGGTAGCACTTCGCTGAGAAGGCAGCCGCCGCCATTCCCCCTGTCCTGGGTAGCACTTCGCTGAGAAGGCAGCCGCCGCCATTTCCCCTGTCCTGGGTAGCACTTCGCTGAGAAGGCAGCCCCGCCATTCCCCCTGTCCTGGGTAGCACATTGCTGAGAAGGCAGCCCCCGCCATTTCCCCTGTCCTGGGTAGCACTTAGCTGAGAAGGCAGCCCCGCCATTCCCCCTGTCCTGGGTAGCACTTAGCTGAGAAGGCAGCCCCCGCCATTCCCCCTGTCCTGGGTAGCACTTAGCTGAGAAGGCAGCCCCCGCCATTCCCCCTGTCCTGGGTAGCACTTCGCTGAGAAGGCAGCCCCCGCCATTCTCCCTGTCCTGGGTAGCACTTCGCTGAGAAGGCAGCCCCCGCCATTTCCCCTGTCCTGGGTAGCACTTCGCTGAGAAGGCAGCCCCCGCCATTCTCCCTGTCCTGGGTAGCACTTCGCTGAGAAGGCAGCCCCCCGCCATTTCCCCTGTCCTGGGTACTTCGCTTAGCATATCCCCCCCCCGCCATTCCTGGGTACACCCCCCGCCAGAAGCAGCCCCTGTCCTTGGTGGCACTCTGTCCTGTGGCAGCCCAAATTCAAAAAACTAACGCAAATCCCTCAATATTGACACCACACGTGAAAAAAATAGGATTGTGTGAATGCAGCTACTCTAGAAATACACGATGACAACATAAGATAGCGATTTCCTCAGATATACAGATATTTGATACCCCATTCCTTTATTAAAGCTGATTTATTGAGTTTCCAAATTATTTCCAACTTATAGCTGATTTCCTGATTATACAATTATTTACTGAGTTATTTACAGATTATTTTAATTATTTATACTGATTTATAGAGTTAAACTGAGTTAAAACACTATTACATACTGATTTATTTATATCTTATTTACTGATATTTACTGATTATTTTACTATTAGTTATAAATTTGAGTTATTTATATCTGATTACTGATTATAGAGGATTACTGATTAGAGAGTTAGAGAGATTTACTGTTGAGTTAATTACTTGATTTACTGAGTTAGTTATAGCCGATTTACTGAGTTAGTTATATCTGATTTACTGAGTTATTATAGCTGATTTACCTATTTGGTTATTGCTGATTTACTGAGTGTCACAGCATGCTATTTAGACCCTGCACTAAGACTTCTCGCCTTAAATAGTTCAGCCTGCTGTAGCTTTGTAAATTAAAGTCGATGCCAAGAAGACGACGCAAGTCAATTGTGTGCTAAGCATGTGTACGCTAACGCTGGCTCAGTTAGGCAGTGACCTCATTCAGCTAACGTATGGCCAGAGACACCCGCTAGAGACGCCACTTGTAGTACTAGTTTTCGCGGGCTTTGGTGACCGCAAAGCCAGGCTGTCATTCTGTGCCTAACTCTCACACGAGACGGAGCAACGCTCTGAAAGATCGCTAGCAAAAGACAAAGCAGGGACGGGTGAAATTCAATTCAACCTAGTATAGCCACAGCCTGACATTGTCAAAAAGGTAAATGATCTATCTTTTGTCTCATCGCGCTTTATTGATATTATTGCTGTATTATGTTTGTGAAGTTTTGCCATGTTTAGAATTGTGAATGTTAGTCAAACTTTGCTTGACCACGTGGCGGACACGCGACCGGTTTCGCCACCTGTGAGGTATCCCCTACGGACCCACTGTTGTTTCTCCTATGTGTATTATTGCAGACCAGTGCCTGTTCCGGAGAATATGTATATTGTTAATTACTTCTCCATGTTTTTAGTTTAGCCATGATGTGTATATGTATAGGAATTAGAGTGGAGATTCCAGTGGACCACGGACATAGAAGATTGTTCGTCGCATATTTATTTATAAGTGGAGCTATCACTGAGAGCTGTTTCTGCCATCAGTGAGACGCTCTGCACACCCTTAGTAAACACGGTGTTGCAGAAATTCGTCTCATATTATGCAGACGAACAGGCGTCGTTGGCCCGAGGCAGGAGGAAGACCACTAAGCGTCAACCCTGACATTCGGCCTGCAGTGGAGCATCTAGCACTGAGCTACGACAGCCCAATAGTCTACCACCAAGGAGGAGACACCATCACCACACCTCAAACTGCAGTTAAGTGACACCGAAAGCGTGCACCCACACTGACATAGAAGGACTGTGCGGTAGTCCACTCTCCTGAAACCCACATTAGGCTAATTAGAACAAATAGCCCAATGATGAGACATTAGCAAATATCAAGAACAGTAGCAGCATAGACCCATCAAGAAACGCACTATTAAAAGTGATTTTGGACATTTAAGTTAAAAGAGTGTTTAGAGAATTATGTATAGAGTAGAGGAAATAAATGTGTGATATTTACTGGTAACAAGTGGCTGGACTACCTATGCTTCATAGCCGTGCGAGAGCTAGTGTGTCAATGAATCTTTACATGTTTCTCCCTATCTCTATAACCTTATCCGCACACAGACCGAGTTAAACTTATAAATGTATTAAGATTAGTCATAGGGTAGGGTGATTACACTGGCCGATCCCCGCAGACAAAGACGAGTGGGTAATAGCATTCCATTGTGCAAAGCCCAGAAACAACAGACCCACCGTCACACTGAGTTGGTAAAAGCTGATTTACCGAGTTGGTAAAAGCTGATTTACTGAGTTGGTAAAAGCTGATTTACTGAGTTGGTTAAAGCTGACTTACTGAGGTGGATGACACTTTTTTTTTTTTTTTTTGCGCTGCTGTCAGCTGGTGATAAAAAATATCTTTTGAACACACCCTAGTCAGACTTGTCTTTTTAAAACAACAGATCTATCTATCTATCTATCTATCTATCTATCTATCTATCTATCTATCTATCTATCTATCTATCTATCTGTCTGTCTGTCTGTCTGTCTGTCTGTCTGTCTGTCTGTAGATAGATAGATAGATAGATAGATAGATAGATAGATAGATAGATAGATAGATAGATAGATAGATAGATAGATAGATAGATAGATAGATAGATAGATAGATAGATAGATAGATAGATAGATAGATTTCACTTAATAACCGCGTAGGCTACAGCTCTCAGTGAAACCACAGGTCACAGGCCGCCATCCCCCATTCACCTTTCCTATTAATAGCCTCCAAGTATATTGGCGAAGGACATAGCTAAGAGGAAAGACGGTAGTAAATAGCATTAACACGTACGCGTCACAATAATTACAGACGGCCTGCAGGTCTAGAAAGGTAAATATTTCCACACGTACACAACACACGGGGAGACACTGTTGCTTGCTCGCATGACGCATTGCAAACACCAAGTTCTTATGGAAAATTGTCTCTTCCGTTTACACTACAGACCATTGCAGTGCGACACAGTCTTAACCAACATGAAAGACCACGCCGTAGTCACGATAACATAAACTGTACGTGCCATAATAATTACAGCCTGCAGGTGTAGCAACGCCACAACAATGAAGAAAAGCATATATGTAGACATATATGTAATACTAACACTGTATGCAAACGTCACAAGGTCAAGAAGAAAGCAACGCTAATAATAGCATACCCGCATTCATAAAACGCACAATAATATCCTAACCCACAAAACCAGTAATAATAACGCAATAATATCCTAACCATAACGCTTTCAAGTTTTATATAGAAGTTCTTCACCGCCCATAGTACCTCACTTGGGTCTTTTAAGGCGTTAACTACAAGTCATATGACCTACAGGTTGAGCACCTTAAATGCCAACTGTATCACTTTAAAATAACAATGAACAAGCGTCAGATAATAAAACAGAGATGCCTTGAGACACACTTACAAACTTAGAAAAGATCATAAAAAGTGTGCAGTATGATTGTCATTATGTTATCAAAGTGGTTTTCTCTGCTTTTTGTTTTTCGTTTGCTTTCAATTCATCACATGCGTTGCGGTTTGTGGTACATTGCTTTGTGATATTTCTTGTGATCAGAAATACTTATTAATATTTCCTTTAAAACCATGTGTGTGTAAAACTGTGACTAGATTGATTTAATAAGCTGAGGAACCTGTGCATCTGTACAATGTAAGCCAGTTTTATTTTTTATTCAAATTTTTTTTAATCAGTACTTGTGTGTGTGTGTATATATATTATATATAAACTTGTATTTGTCTGAGTGATGATCTCTGCGCCTGTGCTGTCCAAATTCTTGACAATGCTACAACACAAAAACGCTTCTTCCTTTTTTTTAAAGATTTTTTTTTAACGAATATCATTATAAAAAATTAAAGAAGTGACAGATCCAACAACACATTGCTAACCTGTGTCACAAAGACGGTGCTAGGAACAGTATCATTTAAAACAAACAAAAAAAAAAGCCTACAATGTTGGCTTCGCTCCAGTCACGTTCACAAACACGGGAGAGCGAAACACACATGCAGCTATATAATGTCTCGAGTCACTCTCATAAAGTTAGAAAAAAAATCGTAATTATATCCTGCATAGACACCTTGAGTCACAAAGCTAAAAACTATAGACATATCCTACATAGCTGACTCCTCACACTGCTAAAGGTAGAAGCTGTGTATAGAATCTAGGCCTGTTGTTGTGGTGGCGATATCTGATAGCAGTCTAACTAGGCCAAGAGAAAAGAAACCGCAAAAAGCATTTTATTACCACTAGGCATATTTTAGTGTCAAAAGCCAACGGAATTATACTACGGCGAGGATGTGGTTTGGGGAGAAAAGAGAGAGAGAGAGAGAGAGAGAGAGAGAGAGAGAGAGAGAGAGAGAGAGAGAGAGAGAGAGAGAGAGAGAGAGAGAGAGAGAGAGAGAGAGAGAGAGAGAGAGAGAGAGAGAGAGAGAGAGAGAGAGAGAGAGAGAGAGAGAGAGAGAGAGAGAGAGAGAGAGAGAGAGAGAGAGAGAGAGAGAGAGAGAGAGAGAATAAATTATTGCATTACCACGCTTGAGCCTTCGTCAAGCAAGAGGCTGACGTCATGCATATATTATGGGGCTTTCATAGATCAAAGGTGAAGAATGTAGTTACAGTGCATTAGCATTGAGTGCAGTGTTATTAACTTAGTATTATCTCGGTCAACGTCACACAGGCCAGTGAATAATTTATGATTATGAACTCTATATCCGACTCAATCATTGTAGCTGGATATTTTTTTTACGGCCATTTTATTTTTGTAAGAGCTTGCTGGATTGGAAGACTTGGTGCAACTTTCGCCGCTGCTATTAATTTAAGTATGATATAATTAATTATTACAATTAATAAATAATTAAGCAAACTATAATTACTTTAAATACGTATGATATATTGGGATAAGAAGCTAAAGGGTAAGGTAAACAGAGATGAACACTGTTTGATTAAAACAGAAACAAACAACACCATCAAACAAAGGAGCAATCGGCTCAGGTCTGGCAAAATGATTCCCTACCCACCCCCCATGCAAATAATATAGCAACACAACTCTCGGAATCCAATTTCTAGACAGGTTTCGTAGTGCAGTGCAGTATTACACAGTGCATGTGCCTGTAGCGAGAGAGCTGACCTGACTTTACTGTTGGCTACAGGTGTCAGTGCTAAAATTGGAACACAACAGCTGATCAGCACACCAACACTCCGCCCCCACGTCACTCACGATAGATAACCCAGTCTTCAGGCGTCCACTTTCTTCTCTCCCCTGATATATTTGCACGTCATCCAGTCTAGATATAGAAGAACGATCCTCTTTCTCTCTCTCTCCCTTTTGTGTTTGTTGTCCAAACGAGAACGCAGGCCAGAAAACGCGCGCGCGCGTTTGTGTTTGTGTGTGTGTGTGTGTGTGTATTACTCAATTATTATCTTTCATTATTCACGTAAGTCATTTAGACATTAAAAATAAGAAAATTAGCATATTAAAAAATTTAAATAACTATTTCAAATAATCAACTCAACTCAACTCTTTAACAACTGAGAACAAACTTAAATAAAATAACTCTCTCTCCCTCCCTCTCTCCCTCCCCCCTCCCTGCGCCTCTGATCATACACATGCTCTTGATACAGGCCAGATAACTTCGCCTGAATAACACACACCTTCTATTTAAATGTGAAGTGTGGCGTGTGGCAGCAACATATAATCTTACCCAGCTTTCTACGCTGTTCAGTGAACCGTCTCTCGGTCTTCAGTGCTCTTTCATCTGCACAAGTCTCTCATTCCCCGAGAGGTAGGCAATGAATATCTTGTTGACTGTGGCCATGGCGCCAGTCAAATCTACACCAACTTCTCCAATAGTTACAGGCTGGATCACCTTTCTCGTGCGTGTAGGTCATTGCCTCATCCTTTTTCAGTTGTGTAAGTAGATCTGCACTGTTCTAGGCGCGCAGCGTAGGCTGGGCGAGGCTTATGTCCCACTGTCCACTAGTGCCTATTCCAAACAACGCACGACTAAGCGACCTTTACCTTCCTGCGCCTAGGCTCTTATCTTTCCTCCAACTGTCCGAAGCCCAGCATCAGTCAGGATAAGCGGCAAACGGCGTGGCCGAGACTAGACGCTGCCTGGACTGCTCACCCCCCCCCCCCCACACACACACACAATCACACACACTCTCCACCCTCTCTCTCTCTCTCTGTTGGGAGATGGAAATGGGCCAGTCTAGTCTCAGCTACGCAAGCGGTGCGCGGTGACCCGCACTATAACAGAGCAAGCCCAAATTCCAGACAGTGGCAGAAGCTCTATATCTGAGAGTATCGGAGATTGTTGGGTTGACACACCCTGCGCCAACCCACTGCATTAAGGCTTGACAGAACCATCTCTGACAGTCAGTATGAAGCCAGGTATGATTTTTTGACAAGACATGCAAGCCCCAGGAGATAATGAACTGGGAAAAGTGTTTCACTGCATACAGCCTCCTTGCTCTTATCAAACAACACACAATAGCCATACGTGTAATCCTAGCCAACAACACACCATACCATACAGTAATCCTAGCCAACAACACACCATACCATACAGTAATCCTAGCCAATAACACACCATACCATACAGTAATCCTAGCCAACAACACACCATACCATACAGTAATCTTAGCCAACATCACACCATACCATACAGTAATCCTAGCCAACACACCATACCATACAGTAATCCTAGCCAATAACACACCATACCATACAGTAATCCTAGCCAACAACACACCATACCATACAGTAATCTTAGCCAACAACACACCATACCATACAGTAATCTTAGCCAACAACACACCATACCATACAGTAATCTTAGCCAACAACACACCATACCATACAGTAATCTTAGCCAACAACACCATACCATACAGTAATCTTAGCCAACAACACACCATACCATACAGTAATCTTAGCCAACAACACACCATACCATACAGTAATCTTAGCCAACAACACACCATACCATACAGTAATCTTAGCCAACAACACACCATACCATACAGTAATCTTAGCCAACAACACCATACCATACAGTAATCTTAGCCAACAACACACCATACCATACAGTAATCTTAGCCAACAACACCATACCATACAGTAATCTTAGCCAACAACACACCGTACCATACAGTAATTTTAGCCAACAACACACCATACCATACAGTAATCTTAGCCAACAACACCATACCATACAGTAATCTTAGCCAACAACACACAATACCATACAGTAATCTTAGCCAACAACACACCATACCATACAGTAATTTTAGCCAACAACACACCATACCATACAGTAATCTTAGCCAACAACACACCATACCATACAGTAATCTTAGCCAACAACACCATACCATACAGTAATCTTAGCCAACAACACACCATACCATACAGTAATCTTAGCCAACAACGCACCATACCATATGTCATGAACTGGCTAGTTTTAACTCTGCCTATTCGATATTTAGCCTTGTGTAGTCTTTGTAACAGTAGAGAGTCAGTGTATTACACAGCAGCAATTAAAGTACACACTGCGAGCCAGACACCCACAGCGCAGTGACTCAGCACTTGAGCTTTGAATCTGACCGTTTTTACCAATCAGAAGCAGGCTAAGCGGTTGGAGCCAGTTTGACTGGGTCCGAGCCTAACACAGCTTTGGTCAGTTGGGAGTAAGACATCAAAGTGTGAACAGCGACATAGCTAGCAGAGAAATCTCTCCACACATAGACCAGGAAGCAGGACTTAGGAATCTCAGAATTCTATTTAGTCATCACGGGCCTGAACTTGTCAAACAGGTAAATGAACACACTTCTGTTTCATCGTGATATATTTATATTATTGTGGAAATTATGTTTGTGGAATTTGCTATGCATAAATGTGAATTGTTAATCCGAATTTGCGTGACCATGTGGAAAAGCCGAACACGTGGCGAAACACGACCGGTTGCGCCGCCATGTTGTATGCTGTACGGAACCACTGTTGTTTAACTTATATGTATGTTTGCAGACCAGTGGCTGTACCACTGAATGTTTATAATATTATTAATTCTGTATGAGATTCCAGTGGACCCCGGAAGTAGCAGAATGTTCGTCGCTTATGTATAGAGATGTGGAGCTATCACTGAGGGCTACTTTGGCTTTCAGTGAGACGCTCTGCACAAACCGATTATTCAGGGTTGTGCAGAATTTCGTCTCTTATATTACAGACGAGCAGGCGAGCTATCCTGTGCGTCCCACTCCACAGAAACGACGAGTTGGTTGCGGAGCCTCTACCACACAAGTCGGAAAGAGCTACCCGGAAAAACACCCTGTCAGACCCCACAGCGTGGCAAGGGAACCCAACTACACAACGACACAGGTGGACCAGAAGCTACCTCACAGAAGGACTTCGCACGCACCATCTAGCAGTTAAGTGTAAACCCAGAGGTGCACTTAAACTGATCGAAACAGGACCACAGTAGTCCAACTCTTCAGAAACTGTAAAACGGACCACAGTAGTCCAAATCTACATGAGATCTAATAGCAAGTGCCCGAGGAAGAAATAACAGCTGCCTAGACTATCAGCGATCGAACTATTAGCAGTAACTGAGACTTTTTAAGTTAGATTAGTACTTAGAGAATCGTGTATAGAGTAGATGAAATAAATGTGTGATTTTAACTGTTATCAAGTGGCTGGACTACATATGATTCATAGCCGTGTGAAAGCTAGTGTGACAGTAATCTTTTACCATTTTTCTATCTATTTCTGTACCCCAACCTTAACACAGAACGAGCTAAACAAATAAATTTATTAAAGTAATTCATAGGGTGACTTACTAGCAGTTCCCACCGAATAAACGTGAGGGTCCATAATTCCATTGTGCAGAGCCCATAAACCCCACGTGACACCATACAGTAATCTTAGCCAACAACACACACTAGTACAACAACCATAATAAAAACGCCTGACAACAAAACACAGGCGCTATAAAACAGTAAGCTAAAGATATTCATAATTTACAGCAATGAAACTCAGGAACAAACAACATGAACATGTATAAGAAATGCCTTTATCGGCATTGGTTTAACATACGGGGATGGCATAGTGGTGAGGTGGTGGAGGAATCTCTCTCTCTCTCTCTCTCTCTCTCTCTCTCTCTCTCTCTCTCCCTTCTCTCTCTTTTCATCCATCTGCCAATTTCATTATTCTCCTTTTCACCTTCCTCCCCCCCCCCTTCCACAAAGCATCCTGCTCAACGCAATCCAAGGTTGAGTGAAGTGCAGACTAAGGCGTTGTCTTGTGGCAGGAAACAGACGGTGAGGATGCCAGAACACAAGCTAGGTACCAGGAAGCATGAATATTCATAAGGCATTGCGCCTTGCCGAAAAGACCAAGATCTGGACTGCTGTTCATCACTACAAGGCCCATCCAGATCAATATCAATTCTGTGTTTCCTTTCCGTCGATATAATTATTGCCTCCCTTGGCTCGGTTTTATTCCTTGCTCTTTAATGGTTGCCGTACGGCACTGGTCCTTATGACAGAATGCATTATCCTATCCTATCCTATCCTGTCCCATAACCCGAAGGTCGTAGGGGCACCACAGATGATCGTTTAACCAGCATACTCCATCTTTCTCTGTCCTCAGCAGCCCTCATGGCTTCGCTCAGTGTCAAACCAGTCCATTCTCGAATGTTGTCCTCCCACCTCTTTTTCGGTCTCCCCCTTCTTCTACCTCCTTGCACTGTGCCTTGCAGAATGGTCTTTGCAAGGCCTGATGATCTGGTGACGTGGCCATACCATCGGAGTTTCCGTTTCTTCACCACTGTGAGCAGGTCATCGTGTTGTCCAATGGCTTGTGTGATGGTCTGTCGGACTTCGTCGTTGGTGATGTGTTGGGTATAGGAAATGCACAGAAGTCTTCTGTAGCACCTCATCTCCATGCTTTGTATTCTTCGTTGGAGATCTGCTGTGAGGGTCCATGCTTCGCAAGCATATAGGAAGATGGAGATGACCAGAGAGCGCAGCAGTCTTACTTTGGAATGTAGACTGATGGTTCTGTCTTTCCAAATGGGCTTCAACCTTGTCAGGGCAGCAGTTGTTTGTGCGATCCTGGAGAGGACTTCCTGTCGAGACCCACTGTCTGACACAATGGCTCCTAAATGCATTATATAATTTAAAATTTAAAATTTAAAACAAAAGACTAAGCGAGACCCCCTCATTCTCCCTCCCCCCACCTTTTCTTACTTGAGAGAGGGAGAAGGCATCGCTTATCTCAGCCACGCTGTATGTCTACGAGTACGAGAAGGGAAAGATCCAGTTCCTGACTGGTCGATTTGCCACAGTGCCATTATTGCACGTTTTCCTGCTGATGTTGACTGGCAATGTCTGCCACACCTCATAGTGCCATTATTGTACGTTTTCCTGCCGATGTTGACTGGCAATGTCTGCCACACCTCACAGTGCCATTATTGTACGTTTTCCTGCTGATGTTGACTGGCAATGTCTGGCACACCTCACAGTGCCATTATTGCACGTTTTCCTGCTGATGTTGACTGGCAATGTCTGGCACACCTCACAGTGCCATTATTGCACGTTTTCCTGCTGATGTTGACTGGCAATATCTGCCACACCTCACAGTGCCATTATTGCACGTTTTCCTGCTGATGTTGACTGGCAATGTCTGGCACATCTCACAGTGCCATCAACTGACAAAATTCATTTTTCCTGCCATACCTCACGTAGAAGTACGTGTAAATGTCCTTTTATGGATTGTACAAACTGTCATTTTACACCATACAACAACATTAATGTTAATAACTGTTAAAAAAAAAGTTTTCAAGTCCGCCAATAGTTAAGCGACATTTGAAGATAATCTTGTCCGTTCCACACTACTGTAATCAGCATTCTGACAAATAAATGACTCATTTCGTAATGCATCCCAAAAAATTAAATAGGACTACAAAAATGTGTGCCCCACAAACAAGTGATATTTGGTCATGTTTAATGGTGGGACCCTGACAGAATTTGTAATTGGCGGTAATCAATTGAGAAGAAGATGATCCATTCGGTGAGGCCGGATGTATGTCACAGCAACCAGTGACGGTGTCAGTGTTTAATGTCGATGGATCCACATTTGTCTTAGAAACAGCTGCTATTGCGCTAGCTACAGGGACATCCACTAATCGATAGCAGTGGCTGCAAATGATAATGCGTAGGCGTTTGTTTTTCCACTCTTGACACGCTTTTTTTAATTGCGCTGCTTCCTTTCTTTGTGTTTTCACATTGATTTAGTCCATTCTTAAATATGTGAGGTGTAAGTATACTTGTGTGTGTGTGTGTGTGTGTGTGTGTGTGTGTGTGTGTGTGTGTATGGGCTTGAGTGTATGTGCTTATGTGAGGGTGTGCGTTGGGGTGTGTGTGTGTGAGAGAGAGAGAGATGTTTATAAAGTCAGCGTTACTTTTATTCAAATGCATGATTGTCTCATTTTTTTCCCATGATATATTTTAATGTAACAAGTGTTCTTTAAATATGATTTACCTTTAAATATGACTTACCTTTAAATATGATTTACCTTTAAATATGATTTACATTTCCGTGTGTATGTGTATGGGCGTGTATGTGTGTGTCAGAGAGAGAGAGAGCATGTGTGTGTATTAGATTTTGTCAAAGCTTGCTTGTAATATATTTGATTCTTGAAATGTCCATTGCTTAATGCTGCAACTGTGTTTGCAATGTCGTATAATTGAAGTCCTAAAAGGTGTTGTGTGGAGTGTGAATGTGTGTGTGACTGTTTTACCAGCATCGGCGCAATTTTTATATGCAATGGATGTTGTCATTTGGCTGAATAAATTTTATATTCTGTATTCACATGGCGCTACTCTTTGATGATGATGATAATGATGATGATGTTGATGAAGATGAAGATGATGAAGAAGATTATGATGATGATGAAGATGATGATGATGATGAAGAAGATGATGAAGAAGATGACGATGAAGATGATGGTGATGATGAAGATGATGATGATGAAGAAGAAGAAGAAAAAGAAGAAGAAGATGATGATGATGATGATGATGATGATGATGATGATGATGATGATGATGATGATGATGATGATGATAAGTGTACGTATATATCGTTTTTTCCTAAGTAAATCAGTTGAAAGAGCTTTAATGATCGATTGTTTTGTTTGTGGTGTCAAACAGGGAATAATGATAGTCAGATCACGTGACTACTTCTTGCTTTAATGATCGACTGTTTTGTTTGTGGTGTCAAACAGAGAATAATGATAGTTAGTCAGATCACGTGACTACTTCTTGCTTTAATAATCGATTGTTTTGTTTGTGGTGTCAAACAGGGAATAATGATAGTCAGATCACGTGACTACTTCTTGCTTTAATGATCAACCGATTGATTAATGGAAAAAGTGTGATTGGTGAGCGACTCTTTAGTAATCAATCAAAATATAACGACATCAATTCACAAAAGAAACGCACACACATACACAAACACACACACCCACACACACATTTTTGTAGAAACGACGTTGTGATGACTGTTGTGAAAACAACATACATTATTTTGACACACTTTCCATTTCTTTGACATTATTTTGACATTTTCAAATTTTTGAAGCTATCCCTAACCCAAACCCTAACCCTTAACCTAACAATAAATCCTAAAACAGCTGTAACTCTACGGAGCACTATTTTGACGTCCAAATAACGGGGCCGTCAAAAAAAGTCAAAAGAAACCATGTAGTTTCATGTGTGTATGTCAGAGTAACGTCGTTTCTACATGCCCACACCCACACACACTCACAGACCATACAAATACCCATCTGTTGGGTAAAAATCTAACCCCATCTGTTTCTCCTCCTCGTAGGCCAATACATCCGAGTTGCGAATGGAGAACTGGCACATATAAAGAACGGTATATGTGGCAGTGATACACGTTGCTACAGTAACAACTAAACTAGAGCAACAACAAACATGATAACAATTAAACCTGGGACAACATTAACAACTGATAATGTCTAGGTCCACTCCATGAGACCTTTAAATCTACTACAAGACAGTATTGTACTAGTCACCAACAATGTTCCAAATCTACTGTTCAACAGCTTTGTCCATGTTATCTGTTGGACCAATAATTATATTTCTTTCCTGGCTTATGTTTTGTGTTTGGTTCTAATGTGGTACATAGCAGCATTTTTCACTGCGCTCTGCAAATATGCCGTGTGTCAGCACATTTTAGAAAATAATTTCCCGACTAATTAAACTTCATGCCAAAACTGACTGGAACGATGCCAGTGGAAAAGCTGCCACTAAATAGATAGATCCATAATCATACAGCGTATCCAGACAAGGCCAGAGCTTGAGAAATGGAGAAGCGTTGCTTAGTCCAGGCCACCCTCAATAAGAGAGAATAATGAGTGAATAAAAGAGAAAATGAGGGTGGGGGAGGGGGAAATAAAAAAAGGGGGGGGGGGGAAGAGTGAGAGAGAGGATTGTATCAGGATGGAATGATGGTGGAGTGCAGATGATGGCCACACAGCTAAGCTGAGAATGACCGATGTTTAGGCGGAGAGGTCCTTGTCCAGTCTAAGATACGCTGTGAGTGTGATGGCGGCACTTCTCTACATACATCCCATACCAACATCGTAGCAGAGAAAACAAAATGACTGCTTAATTAGCTAGTTAATTAGACATTGCTTACAGGGTCCAGTGGACTGCAAAGAGCTGAATCAAGACCACAACTTGGTTGAAAGAGGACTCACCCCTGATCCTATAAAATATCTTCTAATGGTAACACTGAAGGCACTCCACCAGCCGGTCACTTTACAATAAAGGCATCCAATGCAGGGGACACTGAGGCTATACTCTTAATTTATGGAATCCCGTTTCCAAAAACAAAATAGAATATAAATATTAGTATAAAATATTAACAAAACACATATATATATATAAGGTGCTTATATTGCTAAATAATAATTCTATAGAAACCCTAATGACCATTTGTCCAATATCCCCAAGCTGACCCAATAGACCTCATACCAATGAGGAGTTTTGGGAGAGTTTTCAAGAATAAAGAAAGGTTGAATGGTCTAGCGAAGAACACAGTAGATTGATAGATTAACTGATAGGACCGAAAGTAACCGAAAGGTCGCTGGTTCGAATCCCGGATTGGTCAACGTGTGATCATATTATTTTCCCCTTTACCAACAACTGGCCCGCTGGTGTCAGTATAAATCGGTCCAGTAGTCACCTATATGCGAAAGTGTCGTGTGACTATAATCTACTAAACAAACAACAAACAAACTGATAGGAACGACAAAGAACACAGGAGAAGGACGGCAACAGTGAGAATTTAAAGTGCTCACTAAATTTCCACAAAGTGGGGATACTGTTTATACAGAAACTCCCGGCACCCTCACGCGGGGCAATGACTGCATAAGGCAGGCAGGCATGTAGATTATAGTCTCCGGACACATGGCGTATAAGGGACTTGGATAGAAGGAGGCCGTTGAAGTAAGGTGAGGCACGATGAGTTAAGATGTCATGTTGTAGGAGTTGAAGCACGATGAATTAAGAAGTCATGTTGTAGTAATGGAAAAGTCCCTTGCAGATGGAGCACACAAGGCTGCTGCTACAATCGATAGAAGAAGTCACGATGAAGCAGAATAGGAGATGTAGTAAGAGTACCAATGGTGAAGAGCGCAAGTGCGCAGCAGGATGCCGTAAGGGTGCCAAACAGGACGCTGGGCCAGTCCTGAGGAAGTATGCCGATGAGGCTCTTGAGGGAGGTGCCGACGAAGCCGCAGAAAGGTGACCAAGCAGTGGCCGCATGAGGGTGGGTAGGCAGGGCGCGGGGTGCCACTGGATGTGTAACACCTGTAGTCCGGAGGTCGCCACTCTCCACAGGGAACCCCACGTAGCCCAATCGTAGTGAAAGGTGGAGGGCAGCCTCAAGCGAGGAAGGCCCTTCCACGCAGCACGACCGATGCCGGGACCAACGGGGCCCTACTCAAAGAAAATGAAGGAAGTAGGTTGAAGTGGTTTGACGTGTCGGAATCTCCCACAGTCCGCGTCAGCAGCTTCGACTTCTTTACTGCCACCGCCGGGTTGGCCCCCATACCGCTCCGACGGTGCGTCCTCCTCATCTCAGCATGCTGAGCGTCTGTGGGACTGAACGTCTCCGTGAGCAGGTGTGAGCTCGAAGCCTATGAACCGCCGCAATGGTAAACGCTGGTTGGCAGACCGCCGCAGTAGAAGGCGCAGGTCGGCTAGGCAGGCTGAACAGACGGACCGCCGCAGTAGTAAATGCAGGTCGCCAGGAATGGAAGGTGCTCAACACCTCAGCGTGTGGTGAATGCTGGAGCTCAAATAGACACTCCTGGCTTTGCCAACCTCCTAGGAGCTTGCGCTACCTCGTCCTGAGCTGGCAAGCCCGTCCTTGACCGTCGCTGTTCAGCCATAAGGCCGTGCACAGTATTATTTATTCTACAGCCAACCCACTGCTGACCGATTTTGCAGGTAATCAATTTGAACGGCCGGTCGACAGAATGGACTCTTTTAACTGACCACCCGCTGTGGAAATAATTAGCGCCTGATAAATTCTCCACCTACTTGGCGCCTCTACCCGCATCTCAACATCTCCGCCTCTGCCTGTTATTGTAATCGCAACACTTTCTAAAATTGGGTATGTTTCTCTGTACTACCGGCGTCACTGGCTGATAATGTAACAATGATTATTACTGGTAATGGACTTGGCTGGTTTTAAAAGATGACCACAGCCACTATGCGGAGAAATGGGGTCAATTTAATCAACAGATATCCTCAGACAACACGCACACACTCTGCATCTCTCTCTCTCCCCTCCCACCCCACACTTTTACATAAGGGCAACAGGATTTTCCGGAATACACCGGCATTCAGATTTCCACAGGACATCATAATCGTGAATCGGATGCCGGAGGTTCCTTATTATAACACGAATGCGGAATTTCTCGAAGTTAATACAGGATTTTACTGAATGCTATTTGGCCCTGTGAGCGGTAATTCTTTATGCTGCCGCTGATGAACTGGCACCGTGATAGATTGTGATAATTAATAAATGATGACAGTTTGACTGAAGCCATTAATTCTGCTGTTCCTAAATGATTCTCTAACACGACAGGCTAGAGGTCAATGACTCCTGACAGCCCTTTCACTGATCCTTATGACGATGATGATGATGCGACGACGATGGTATTGGTGATGATGATGATGATGATGATGATGATGATGATGATGATGATGATGATGATGATGATGATGCGACGATGATGGTATTGGTGATGATGATGATGACATTGATGAAGAACGCGACGACAATGATGAAGTCAGATGATGCCAAAGATAAGTGAAAATACTGACGATGATTAATAATTTAATATTAGTATTTATTACGATCAATATACATTTACTATTATTATTTATTACGATCACGACAACGTCAATGAACTGCAATTGTGAAGTCAAACGATACCGTACCGACGACAACGACAATGACAGTGAAATATTGACGAGAATTAATCATTTACTTTCATTATTCATTATGACCATTATTCATGTACCATTATCATTTATTACGATCAAGACAGCATCAAAGAAGAAGAAAGAAACAACAAACCACAAGTTAATTAATTCAATCAAACAATCCACAAATGAAACATTCACTCAATCATTGTGGAAGGCCATTATGGTCGGCGGTCAGGTAACACCATCATTTCATTGCAATGCATAGTTAATGGTTGTGAATAATGCTGATGGTGAATGATGAAGCAAGCTTTGGGTGCACAGCTTATTGATGTTGCTCCAGTTGTTGCTGCTGTACGCTGTTGTTGCTAACAACCAACTATGATGAAAGTAATGAAAGAACTAGAGGTGAAAATGGACATGATGGTACAAAGGTAAAGGTAACCTTTAGAGGCGTTCTTACCTCTCCTTTCTCTGGGCCAGCTTAATGAAGGCCTCTCTTCACTCTCGCTGCTTTACCTTCACGGGTTGTAAACAGGGCTAGGTCCCCATTGACAGCAGGGTGCACCGGGACGAGTGGTGCGCTCGCTTCATTCATTGTGTCATTAGTTGGTAGTGGCCTTCCAGCTATGGTCCGTCGCCCATCCAAGTACTAACCGTTCTCGACGTCGTTCAAGGAACTATTTCTATGGCGTACCCAAACCATGACGCTACTGCGCCATCCTAAATAAACAATAAATACATCGGGAAAAAGATATCAACATGGGCACGATGCGTTGATGGAAAACACCGTCAACTGCCAGTCTACAGTGATGTAAGGTGGGGTGTAGGGGATGGGGGGAGAAGGGAGAGGACAGAGAGAGGAGGAACCGGACCGTGGTGGGCTGTTTGTGTGTGGGTGTGTGTGGGTGTGTGTGTGTGCGTGTGTGTGTACGTGGAGGGGGGAGGGAGGAGAAGGAATGATAGAAAAATGATGAATACTATAGACTATCACCTCTAAAGCGTGAAAAGGGAAAAGCTTGCACACTAATGAACATCGATGATGTACAACAATATCGATTTGATCATATTGTAGTTTGGGATATAATTGCTATGTAGAAGAAAGATTGCATAATAATGACAACCACGATGGGAGAGACAAAAAAAAGAAGTAATTGCGATGCGTGTGTGTATTGGAGAAAGATCGCAAAATGATAATGACGACGATGGAAGTTGTGGTGGTTGCTGTGTTGTGAACAGTGTTGTATAATTATGAGCTGGGTGATGGGGAAAAGATAGCACAATTCAGAAGGCGATAATGATAGCGGCACTTTATATAATAGCACGCAACACAGTTGATAGACCCCAACACTATCATGCCTACTACTAGTCACAATCAACAGCCCCAGGCAGCTCAGTTGCCATACAGGGTGGCCCAGACTACGGCCAGGACTTCTCCCTCCCTAAGTAGAAGAAGACCTTGTTTAATCTCAGCTACGCTGCATGCTCAGTGGAGCTGGTGTTTCAGAGATTGCAGGTTCCAATACTTGGTGGACAACGAGCATTACACTTGACTGGAAGTAGCGATATGTTTGTGTATTCCATACACGTTAGTTTCCCCCTCTCTCTCTCTCTCTCTCTCTCTCTCTCTCTCTCTCTCTCTCTCTCTCTCTCTCTCTCTCTCTCTCTCTCTCTCTCTCTCTCTCTTTTCTGTTAATTAACTCAAACAGTTCACTTAGCACTATCTGTTCGCTACGTAGGTAAACCTGACAGGATTATCTCACGTCCATGTGGCTCACTATTGGTTGACTTAGCTGCAGTTCTGTCCCTTCACTGTTGATTACATACCACAGCTACATTAGGCTGCAGCCGTGCCATCCACATGCCGTCATTGTGCTGCCATTGTGGACTAAAATGTCGTTAAAATAATATCCCCACCAAAGATATGGCCTATCCTGTGATAAATGCAAGCTGGCACCACGTCTACCAAACACTGATGACAAAGCAACTCCAGGTTATTTGACGTCTGTCACATGACAATGGTGGTCAACTACCTGTAGGGTAAAAGGCCTTCAGCAACGTAAAAAAATAAAGCACAGTGCAGAGGTTAGCTGTGGGCATGTGGAAAAGGGGTGCACACAATCATACAGCATAGCTGAGACCAAACAAAGCCATCCCCCTCTCTTGACATGACTATAAGTATTAGCCACGCTGAATGGTTTGCAGTAACACACCTTGAAAAACATGAAGCATGAGGGTACACTAGCAGACAATGTACGCATTTAGAAACCAACAACAAGGAAGAGGCATACATCGGTGGTGGTGGTGATGATGATCGTGATGATGATGATGATGATGATGATGATGATGATGATGATGATGATGATGATGATGATGATGACGACGACGACGATGACTACGACGACAGAAACTGAAAATGACTGTAATGATGACGACGATGATGCTGCTGCTGATGATGATGGTGATGACGGTGATCTTCCAAGAAGCCAGGCTCCATTTAGAAACAACTTTAAACTGGAAGTAAACGTTTGGCGATCACGTGGGACAAAGCGGACCAACATTCTCCTAGCTTAGTCTAACAACTCCTACTCCCCCGTCCTGCTGGAGCTATGACGTCATAACGATCGATCGATAGATATCTATATCTATACACTGCGAGGGTCGGATCATGGAAGAGAGAGGTCCTGGGGCTGTGTGTTAAGCTAATGTAGCTGGTCTCAAAACTGCTTCTGTCAGCTTCAGTATTAAAGGCGGTTACAGTTGCCGATGTCTGCAGTGCCAAAAGAAGGAGTTGATCAAGATGGTCGTGCACACAGCGTAGCTAAGGACAGGAGGACTACTCCCTCCACACGCACAGGCAGCTAAGCCTGCCACGCTCGGCTACGATTTAGGGTTGAGGGAAAAAAAGAGAGGGAGGGAGGGAGAGACAGAGGATGGATGGATGAATTGAGAAGTGATATAAATATATCGATCGTGAAACAGCAAAGTAGACAGACAGACAGAGGGATATAGAAACAGACACAGGCAGAACGATAGGAACACATAGTGGTTTTTGTATGAAAGGCTATGAGGAAGACAGACGCATGCAAAATAGATTAACAAACAGATTTAAATGACAAGCTGACAAACATGGAACATTTCACCGCCAGTAAAACATAATCCAACAACTCATACAGCCCACCCACATACCAATTCCCCACCCCCACCCCTCTCTTCATTCCCACAAACTCTTCATCTACTCTCTCTCTACCTCCCATGGCCAAAGAGTGCAACAATGACGTCATGTCAATGGATGACCTGCTTGGTGCGGCGTGGTCGTGAAGTCTTATCGATGGAAGGGTAGTGAATGGAAATTGTTTAAAAGACGCTGCCACAAATGGCACGGTCACCGCTATCGTCTGTGTTATACACTATTTATCAATAGCTGATTGAATGCTTGAATCTTGATATGTGTAACTCGAATTCGTTTATCCCCGCAGCCTGTTCAATCAGCAACAAGACAGGGATCGTCGTATAAAGTTTTCCAACACTATTCAGCAAATATCAACAACTGCATACAAGATCAATTTCCGAAAATCACTACTAAGATCATCCCTACCAGCAGACAGTGCTTTACCTATATAGCCTCTCTGCAATCCAGAAAAAAATCGAACATTCCAAATTGACGTAATAACACCCAATCGATTGATTGATTGATTGATTTATTGTTGCTTTAAGTCCAGCGGACTCTTCCGAGCCAAATCAGGACCGGACAACCCCCGATCCGCATAAAAGATCTGCTGAAACAACCCCAGTGGGAAAATTGAATGCCCTCCAACGGCCAGTCACTTTACAATAAAGACATCCCACGCGGGGGACGGCTGAGGGTTGACCTCAACTACGCGAACACCCCGGTTACAAAAACAAAATAGAATACAAACATCATTATAAATCATCAAAAAAACACATACATATAAAATGCCTATAGTGCTAAATAGTACAATCATAGGAAGCCCTAGTGACCACCCGGCAGAAAGCGTCCAACACTCCCAAGCTGATCCAACAGACTTCATACACAAACAAGGAGTCTTGTCCAGGAAGAGTTTTCAAGAAAAAAGGTAGGTCATTGATCTAGCGAAGAAGAAGATAGTATAGCAGAGTGAAGGACAGAGCAGGAATAGG
This sequence comes from Oncomelania hupensis, assembly GCA_036898135.1. Classification (NCBI taxonomy): domain Eukaryota; kingdom Metazoa; phylum Mollusca; class Gastropoda; order Littorinimorpha; family Pomatiopsidae; genus Oncomelania; species Oncomelania hupensis. Next base: position 2,816,978 of record CM072524.1, on the reverse strand, counting down.
AAAGAGTAAATGAGGAAGACAGCGACAGTCAGTGGGAATTTAAAGCACTAAATTTCCATAAAGTGGGGATACTATTTATACTGAAAACCCCCGGCACTCCAACGGGGGTACTGTTGCCGCAGTGAATCTGTCTTGCCTATAAAGGAAAGACAGGTTTTCAACTGTGGCTTTCACTGTTCCCTTTATAGGTTTGAACAATCTACAGTGGCAAGATTGCTCATGACCCCAAGGGGTAAACACCCAATCAAAATAAAACTCGTCACATAATGTTTACGAATCTGCGTGATTCAACCAGCTTTTACCCGTAATATCCAGAAAATTCGGTTGATAGTAAAGAATTCCAGAAAATTCTCAACAATATCGACCAACGAAAATTATCAACATTATACGAAGCTTCCTGTTGCAACAGCGCAAAATCAAAGCAAAGATAAATCCACGCTTCTCATTCCATGCTTTGCATAACAAAATGATCGGATCTAGTGTGTGCGTCTCAATGGTAACAGTGTGCATGTAGCAGCCAGTCCGGCACACCACTTCTATGGTGGCATACAGCCTACAAATGGGGGCATAAGGTACACGTTGACAGGAAAAAACTGTGAAAGTGGATGCTTTGGGGGACCTTGAGTGAGATCCCGCATCAGTCAGCGCCTTGAGCAGATCTTGAGCTGGTAAAGCGTATTATAAGAACGACTAAATAAATACAATCAAAGAAATAACTAGAAAGGCAAGGCCCTTGTGACTCACATGTTCCTTATGGAACTTGAAATACAGTACATGAAAATGAGTACCCAGAAAAACTGAAACAAAGTGCAAATACAGAATTTGATCTTGCGATGATCTTGGCCTTGATAATACAGACTTCGATCTTGCGATGATCTTGGCCTTGAGATTACCTTGACCTCCAGGTCCAAATGAAAACTCATGTATGATCAAATAAATTATAGCGAAAGTATTATACCCAAAAAGTTACCTTTGGATGACCATGAACTTCGACGATTTGATCTCAGGATGACCTTGACTTTCACGTGACCTCTGGTGCTCATGTATAATCAAATAGCCCAATGTTAATGCATACTATGGGTCAAATATAGATCCACAGCCACTCCACTATACGATGACAATTTTTTTTAATGTTTTCTGCAAAGCCTAAAACGACCTTCGCCTTCAAGATCAACGCAAAAACATCCCATTTAGTTATATAATGAAAGACCCACTTAAGATCACTTCAAAATACCCATATGAACTGACTTTGAACATCTCCAGCGACCTTGACCTTGAAGCGAGGTTGATCACATTTGCACGGTATATGTGTCTCATTGATATATCATGCCTCAAACAATCATTAGTTCAATAACAATAACTTGAAGAAAAGGTTCCTATCCTATCCTATCCTGTCCCGTAACTCGGAGGTCGTAGGGGCACCACAGATGATCGTTTAACCAGCATACTCCATCTTTCTCTGTCCTCAGCAGCCCTGATGGCTTCGCTCAGTGTCAAACCAGTCCATTCTCGAATGTTGTCCTCCCACCTCTTTTTCGGTCTCCCTCTTCTTCTACCTCCTTGCACTGTGCCTTGCAGAATAGTCTTTGCAAGGCCTGATGATCTGGTGACGTGGCCAGAAAAGGTTAAATTTTGAAAACTTTAAATTATTTTTTAACTAACATGTTAACACTTGTTGACCTTGTGATCTTAACTTTGAAGTGAAGTCCTGCATTTACTGATAACTTTCGAGGTCTTATTGATATATACACCATCCTACCAAATTTGGTAGTGATACATGAAATAGGTTCCGAGTAGGCCTACTAAGCCACTTTACTGTTTTGCAGGGACGGACGGATAGAGGGAGAAAAAATTGTTAAAATAAATATTTTTTTGGGACTATTTAGGTATCATTTCCCACAGATTTGCGAAAATCTAGAGAGAAAAAAGTGTTTGGGGGTGAATACATAGACTCACCTTGCTGCAAGCATTACAGCCAAAAAAGGTTTAAAAATGGGCGCACGGTGTCTTGAATTAGACCCTGTATCGATCAGCGCCTTGAGCAGCTCTTGACCCAGCAATGCACTATATTACCACCATTAAATAAATTCCATAAAATAAATAAAACTTGAAATCGTACACGCCATCAAAACTTTCGTACAGAACGACCCTTCTATCTCTATCTCTATCTATCTATCTATCTATCTATCTATCTATCTATCTATCTATCTATCTATCTATCTATCTATCTATCTATCTATCTGTCTAGTCTAGTCTAGTCTAGTCTAGTCTAGTCTAGTCTAGTCTAGTCTAGTCTAGTCTAGTCTAGTCTAGTCTAGTCTAGTCTAGTCTAGTCTAGTCTAGTCTAGTCTAATCTAATCTAATCTAATCTAATCTAATCTATCTATCTATCTATCTATCTATCTATCTATCTATCTACTTCATCCCTACCCTTTCTGTCCCTCTCTCCATCATGTATACTACGTGGCATTAACTCGTTAACGCCAAGACAACAGCCTCCTACTCCTAGAACAGCAGGGATGAACAGCGGCAAGAGCGATTAGCTACAATCAAGGCCGGCTGTAGAAGATCAATACACAACGCTAGGGCTGGCAAACAAGCCATGCCAGCATCAACAAAGACAGTGTCATTACACCAACACCTGCTGGCAACAAACAACAAAGACAGTGTCATTACACCAACACCTGTTGGCAAGAAACAACAAAGACAGTGTCATTACACCAACACCTATTGGCAAGAAATAACAAAGAGAGTGTCATTACACCAACACCTGCTGGCAACAAGGCTTGCCAGCAACAAAAAGTGTCATTACAACACCTGCTGGCAACAAGGCTTGCCAGCAACAAAAAGTGTCATTACAACACCTGCTGGCAACAAGGCTTGCCAGCAACAAAAAGTGTCATTACAACACCTGCTGGTAACAAGGCTTGCCAGCAAAAAAAAGTGTCATTACAACACCTGCTGGCAACAAGGCTTGCCAGCAACAAAAAGTGTCATTACAACACCTGCTGGTAACAAAGCTTGCCAGCAACAAAAAGTGTCATTACAACACCTGCTGGCAACAAGGTTTGCCAGCAACAAAAAGTGTCATTACAACACCTGCTGGCAACAAGGCTTGCCAGTAACAAAAAGTGTCATTACAACACCTGCTGGCAACAAGGCTTGCCAGTAACAACAAAGACAGTGTCATTACACCAACCCTTGCTGGCTACAAGGCTTGGTGTGGAGTGTGCACGACTTCTTAGCAACAACGGCTTCCTATTTCAATAACGCTTCTTCATAGCTCACCGTTAACAACTAATTGCACAGACAACTAGTTAACAACTAATTGCACAGACAACTAGTTTCATAAAGGACAAATGACGAACCGACTTCAGTTCTTTTTTTTATAATTCATCATCTTTAACAACTCCAACAGGTAGATAATGCGCTTTCCAAGTCAGTCACGAAAGGCTCATGTGATGTATAATTCCAGAACAACCGACGGTCCCCGTTCCGACAAATCTCATAATGACATTGCCACAGTTCTTCCTCGTCTTACAGCAAAAATAAAATCAATTAAAATAATATCAAAAAACACGTGAAATTACACCACCCAAGTGTAACCGAACACAATCCAACTCATTCATTCACGAAATGTCTGTTCACTGTGCAATATCCAACTCAACTAAACGAATCAAACGTTCGTCGTTGTATTCTGAAATAAAACTTTTAAAATAACTAGAAGATCAAAGCCCATATGACTCACGTGCTCCTCTTGGAACTCGTAATATTTAACTTGAAAATGAGTGCCCAAAAAACGCTAAATGAAAAGGAAGCGCAGTTGGCTCAGGCGATAGCATTGCACAGCAGCGGTTCAAACGCCGTTAACGGTGTGGGGAAAGAAACAAAACAAACACACTGCGCTCCTACTATTTGTTGACCCTGTGACCTTGATCTTGAAGTGAAGTCATTCATTCACTAATCACTTATATGAGGTCTCATGGTTATACACCATCTTACCAAGTTTGACTGTGATAGTTGAAATAGGTTCTCAATATGAATCCACTTGCAAGTTTTGCACTGGCAGACGGCGGACCGCCGGACATTAAAAAAAAAAAAGAAGTCATTTTTGGACTGTCTAGGACCCATCTCGAACCGATTTGCAAATTTCTGGATTTCTTTGTGGAGGGTAGGGGTAGAGGGAAGAGAAGAGGGGGGGGGGGGGGGGGGCGAGTACATAGACTCGCATCTAATTGCTACGCTAACACTAACCACATTGCTATGCATGCCAGTCAATAAAACCTGCAACACCTCTCCACCCCCCGCTACCTCCATCAACCCCATAGCTTTAAAAACAAATTATTATTATTATTATTATTATTATTATTATTATTATTATTAGTAGTAGTAGTAGTAGTAGTAGTAGTAGTAGTAGTAGTATGATTATTGACAAACCAAACAGACCCACCAATAAAATCCAAACTTACATGTTGAATGGCACTACTGTAGCTAACATCCTCAAAAGGAATCACAGCAAGACCAATGTCTTCACATTGCCAAACACATACTCCCAAGAAAATGCAACAGTCGTCACCCAAATGCACGAAGTAGACATCAACAGTTTTAAGAGGTTGTCCACACGATATTATTGCACTGAACATGAACAGTTGATATCAGCCATCAACAGACCAAATGAACACACACAGGCAGACGATGGCATGCATAGTTCATTGTTCAATTCAAACAATAGTCAAACTAACAATAGTCTACACCGCGCTCACTGATAAAACAATTCCAATGAATCACCTATTGTCTATAAGTTGATGTATACACATTCAAAATTTAAAACAATTAAAATTCACCACGTTTTTACTATAGGAAGTGTATCTTTTCCTCGCAATGGCGGATTATTAAATTCTGAATTCACGACGTTCTTACTGTATTAATTAATTGCAGAGGTAAATCGCAGTGGCCGATTTAACATGAAAACATCAGCAAGTTTACGCTGTAATAACAGTTACACGTTGACGATGGTATCACTGAATGAATGCTGACGATGGCTCACGTTAGTGTTCTAGTGCCGTAGTAGTAGGCCTAAAGCTGAACAGTCGTACGCCGTAACGATGCGCTCTTTCCTAAACACAGGAAGAAACGTTCTCCTCAGTTCAAATGCTTTACATCAATCAAAGCGGTGCCCCCAGTAGGCTTGTAGAAAAGCTCCCCCCCCCCTCTCTCTCTCTCGCTTGAAGAGAGACGGACCATGCGTTCTGCCACTGTTTGACAATCTGACCGAGTTTTAGCTCTCTTCGATGATAGAGAGAGAGAGAGAGAGAGAGAGAGAGAGAGAGAGAGAGAGAGAGAGAGAGAGAGAGAGAGAGAGAGAGGGGGGGGGGACAGAGAAAGAAAAAGAAAAAGAGAGAGACAGAGAGAGAGCGAAAGAGAGAGAGAGAGAGAGAGCGAGAGACAGAGACACAGAGAGAGAGAGCAAAAGAGAGAGAGAGAGCGAGAGACAGAGACACAGAGAGAGAGTGAAAGAAAAAGAGAGAGAGAGAGAGAGAGAGAGAGAGAGAGAGAGAGAGAGAGTGAGAGAGAGAGAAAGAGAGAGAAAGAGACAGAGAGAGAGAGAGAGAGAGAGCGTGGCGTTTTATGCCGCAGCGGACAGATTTGTGAGGGAGAAATAAAGCATGTGCCAAAGCAGCAACAACTACAGCATCATCAGCAGTTTCATAGCGATCCACTGAAAACAATCCTACTTGTAGAACGTAATTCGACATAATGAAAATAATGGTCTAGAGATATTTTTTTTAAAACCAAGCACCATCAAGGAGAAGAAGGAAGACGTAGAAAGACAATGATAATGGGTGTCCCTGTGGAATTGAACATACACATGTCATTCTATGGCGGAAATAGTTTAGTTTAGAATTTAACACCGTCAGAAGAAGAAGAAGAAGGAGGAGGAGGAAGAGGAAGAATATGAGGAAGAGGAGGAAGCTAAAATTATTACTTCTATCAGATAGGAATACATTACATTACATGATTTTTGCTTTAGGTCCAGCGGACTCTTCCGAGCCAAATCAGGACCAGACAACCCCTGATCCGCATAAAAGATCTGCTGAAACAACCTTAGTGGGAACACCGAAGGCACTCCACCAGCCGGCCACTTTACAATAAAGACATAACACGCAAGGGACGCTGAGGCTATACTCTAATTTATCGAAACCCCTTTTACAAAAATAAAATAGAATACAAACATCATAATAAAATATCAACAAAACACATACATATAAAATGCCTACATTGTTAAATAATAACATCATAGGAAGCCCTAATGACCACCTGGCAGAAAGCGTCTAATATTCCCAAGCTGATCCAACAAATAAGGAGTTTTGTCCCGGAAGAGTTTTCAAGAAAAAAGGTAGGTGACTGGTCTAGCGAAGAAGAAGATAGTATAGCAGATTGATAGAACAGAGCAGGAATGAGAAAGAACAAATGAGAAAGACAGTGACAGTGGGAATTGAAAGCACTAAATGTCCGTTGTTTGTAGATTATAGTCACACGACACTTTCGCATATAGGTGACTATACTGGACCGATTTATACTGACACCAGCAAGCCAGTTGTTGGTAAAGGGGAAAATAATATGATCACACGTTGACCAATCCGGGATTCGAACCAGCGACCTTTCGGTTACTAGCAAGACGCTCTTACCAACTGAGCTACCCTGCCCCATCTAAATTTCCGCAAAGTGGGGATACTATTTATACTGAAACCCCCGGCACCCCAACGCGGGTCAGATAGGACTATAAACCAATCAAGTGGCTTGAGTAAGATCACGTTTGGGCCAGAGCCTTGAGCAGAACTTGAGCTGGAAAAGCGCTACAATTATAACAATGGAATATAACACTCCCGAGCCATTTGGTCGGTCAGCTACTGGTCAATCGATGGTAGACATCAATAAGTGTGGTACGGGCTACATGCTGACTCAGGATGTCAACAGCTACCTCGATCCACGTGCCTGTATTAGATCTTTGGAGTCCATCAGCCATCGTCTGTAGCTTGCAATAAGCTCAGTTGTTCAGGCCGCATCAGTCTGCAGGTTGCTGTAGTGGGAGGCTGAAGTTAAACCAGCACCTTGAGCAGCTCATTTACCGGTAGGTCCGCTATGCCAAAACAATGACTTATGTCACAACACTAGGATGAAAGCCAGTGATTTGGTGGAAGGCGCCAAAAACGGGGTCAGTTATGTGGTTGCCGTAAGATGTTGACAAGTATCTCCTTGGCTGGCAGTGGTGTTAGGGCATGTCCTGGGACGGTTTCTTCCTTGGCCATCCTGCTGATAATCTGTGGGTTGTTATGAGACTGAAGAGACTGATTCGTCTACGAATTTTAAATAGAAATGTGCCTTTCGGCTGCACAAACAGTTAATGTAAAATATGTTCAAAAGAATGACATGTACCAACAAAATAAATAAATAGCGCAACACATAAAATATAATAAAACAACTACTATCCCACAACTCAAACATACTTGCGGCGATCACTCCCGCATACACACCCACACACACACCATCACAAACCAACGCCATCACGCACAAAGTCCAAACACAGGCGTACACACACACGCAACCCATGCATGATCATCACATGCTAAGCCAAAGCACAAAACAGGACTATTTGAAAAAACACACACACACACACGTACGTTTAGTTTGTACCATGTAATTCACAGCTCGTCTGGGGCATTTTATGGTGCCCATTTGAGTTTTTATTGCAGTTTTATTGTGTAGCCCAAATTGTGTGCGGCCTGATGTAATGTGGACTAAGGTCCACTTGCCCTTTTGAACTTTTACGCCTTATAAGCGTATTATTATCTTTTAGTATTTTTATTCAATGTGTGAAGATGAATGTCCATTTAAATCTGGTCCTGAAAATTTTAATCTTGTGATTATTGTTAGGTCCAATATATGCGCAAGTGTCCGGGGACTACAATCTAATACACGAACTAACGAATTTGTACGTGATTTTGGAAAGCGCTGTATAAATTGCCTGTTATTATTATTATTATTATTATTATTATTATTATTATTATTATTATTATTATTATTATTATTATTGTTATATAGGGGATTGGTTGCTATGGGTTCCGTATTTGATGCTCCCACATTGCCGTGACCATTAGCGTAATGGTGCTAATACTAACACTACAGCAACACTAAGAGTGATCCAGTCATAGACAATGCTGACTGCTTTGTGAATGTCTATCGTTAATTACAGATAGCTTTTAGCCTACACTGATGAAAAAGCACATTGTGTGTTCGGTTCTTATAGTTATTGAAGCGAGCGAGTGTGTGTGCGTGTGAGCGCGCGGGCGAATGTGTTTGTCGTGCGCGTGTTTGTGTGTCTATGTTTCTGCGTGTGGCAATGTTTACAACAAGACAACACATTCAGTCATATATATTTAACACTCGGGTATTTTCCAATGAACCGGAATGGTACGTACCTGCAGCAGTGCCATTAACAAGTCGTAATGATTGTCCCAACACCACGCCACACGCCATTGTAAGGATCTCTCACAGACAAAGCAATAGAACTGTTCTGTCACTGGCACATACACACCAAAAAACTAGTAATAGTACTGTTCATCACCTGTCGCATACACGCACACTAAAAACATACAATATAATATGCAGTAATAGTACTGCATATATTATACTGTATGTTTTTCTGGATCAAGCGACGCGCCAAATTTTTACTGCCTTTTGTGAGTACAGATGCCCTGACTTGACTGGACTGGGCTCCCGCATGTTTACGCTATATTGCTGACAGAACACCTTGCTTCACACTCACGGAAGATGACTATCTTCTCTTCACAAAGATCTAAATGAATAGTCGTTGACACGTACGCAGTGCCCAATAGGGTTGATAGTATTATGTATCTTTGCAGGAAGATTGGCAAATGTAATCCTCTCCTTGTATAAAACAAGTACACGTAAAATAAGTGTTGTACACGCCTCTTATTTTGTTGATAAAAGCTCCTCGACAAATCTCTTTGAGTTGGTAAGTGCGCTATAATCATGACAGTAACTAGTTTACCAAATATCCTCTAACAGTGTCAGTTGTACCGCGCAATAGATCTATAATCTATAGTCTGTATTTACAGAGTTAGGTTCCCAACGACGATGGCGCCGATTGATTTACTACGCTTTATCTTTGAAGATGCGATGACAAAGTGATTGCCCTGATTTACTGCTTAATTATCTTTAACGATGCTGCAGTGTCCCAACGAGTACCATGGAGAAGTTATTATCGCTTTGTGAACACAGTATTAAACGTAAAGCAACGCCATGTTGTCAGAAAACATCGAAGTTTCAACGTAATTACAAATACTTTCAACATACCATCACATCACCGATAGCGTGGTGCAATATTATAACTCCGTCAAAGGAAAATGTCCCTGTCAACCACATCTCATTGTTATCGTTGCTGAAGATGTTGGTAAATGTCTGTAGAAAACATTTCCTTATGTCATCCATGTATCAACCCTTTCTAAAGATAACGTTTTCCGGTTTCTAAAACAAGATGTGGGTTTAGTCATGTCATACAGCTATGGAAAAGCGGACTCGTTATATTATTTCTGATAATCAGCGATATTAGAATAGTTGACACCTTCATTTCAGGCAGATTTTTATGCACTGGAACAACAATATCCCACTCTAATTACAGTCTAATTGCTGCCACTGGATTGATACGACGAACAGTAAAGTATCTGCAGTAGTCTTTCATAACATATTCACAACACTTCGTCACTTATTAGTCTTGATTTACTACGATATACAGTTTTAACTGTCAGTTTAAAATAATTAATACACAGGAACTTTAGATCTGATCATGATGGCTCTCTGAATTATTTTTTTAATCATCTTCTTCTAGTTGACATTATCACATCACATCAAACATGTAATATAATAATGTATAAAACAACAGTTTAAAACAGTAATAACAGCGACCTAAGTCATTATCACAAATGTTGAACAACAGTAACTGTAGTAGTCACGGCAACCTAACAAAGCCGTACAGTATCTAACCTAACAAAGCCGTACAGTATCTGTTGTTGAATTGGGCGCTGTACTGAAGGCTAATGCTACTCTAATGCCTTGAGTTTAGAATTTAAGTCCCCGGACACAGATGCATATAGGGGATGCCTTGAGACCCACATCCCACTAATATCACTTGCTGGACAAACTGTTCCAACCACTCGCGCTGTTCAACTACGACCACCACCCCCACAACATCACCACCAAATCCCTCCGCCGACCCACCTAGACAGGCTATTGTAGGCTGACTGAACGGCTGAGATAACGGCACACGGCTTGCTATACAAACGCTGACCATCCCATCCGTTTTATACCCTATATCTTCTCTGGCACCTTCCCTGCCTGTGAGCTACGCTGATGCGCCCTGCTGCCCTTTTTGGCCTCCTTGTCCTTATAATATCGACATCCACCAGTCGTCTTCTCAACGCCTTTTCCCTGCTGGTTGTCGCAGCAGCTATAGGCGCTCCATCTTCAATTGTCCTTCCACTGCATCATGATTCCTTATTTCAACGAACTATCAAATTCTCCTTGTCCCCCATACGCACTGTGTCCGTGGACGTTAATCTAACCACGAAACGAAACGAAACGAAACCTACAGCCTGAGTCTCCTATATGCCAAGTGTGTCCGGGGACGTAAATCCACTTGCCTGCCTGCTTACAGCCTGGGTGGCGCAATGCGTAGTCAGTAGGGCGCATACAGCGGGAAAAAAGCCTCGTCTAGTCTCAGTTTACGCGGTATGGTCTCAAGAGGATGTAGCTCCAAATGGACCTACGCCTTTGATTCCGTCCATGTCATCAAAATAACAGCAGCACCCGAGGGTCTATTCCAGTGCCGTTCAACAGGTTCTATGTTTGTAATCACATCCCAATGCGCCTAATCTCTCTCTTTAACACACACACACACACACACACACACACACACACACACACACACGACCACCAGCCCCCCCCTACCCCTTTCTCCTCACCCCTCCCCTCCAACATCACATCTTTTTTTTTTTTTTTTTTGTGGCAGCAAGAACTGTGCTGACATTCAATGACCACTATTCAATATTGGATTGTTGTTTTTATCCGCCAAACCACCATTCCTCTGGCTAACAAAAACCGCCAGTCAAGGCACTACTGTCATATAGGGCCAGACTGGCGTGATACGGTCACACAATGACTTCACTACAACGTGGGACCAACTGTTCTCAAGCAAGACCAGATAGCGTAAGGTAGATTTACGTCCCCGGACACCATAGCATATAGGGGGCCGTAAGGTAACACAATCGTTTCGTTACAATACAAGTGTGACCACGGCAAGATTGGCGTGAAGTCTGCACGGTTGGCGTGACCCGAACGAGGTCAACTTAGCCGTTACGTTTGGCTCGAGTCCTCTCTTTCTCCCTCTGATTCACACTGCAGAATATCAGGCGTGAGTTCATATTTAACACGCCACTGCACCAAGAGCTAGAGCTACAGAGATACCTATACTGGACTGTTTGGATGTTGCAGTGTATAACCATCATTAATCCTCAAAATGACGTTGACTGTCTATTAGTACTAGTTTTAACGAAAGAAGATTCGGGTTTAGGATTAATTAAAGTACTAGGTCACAAAGGCATCACATCCAACTCTACCACTAGCACTAATACCACAGTGTGTACATGTTTATTGCTGGAATCTCGTAAACACCAAAGTCAATAAAACGGCCAAATACTTTATAAGGTGCAAGCGGTACTGACCCCCTAACGGAACCCTTTGGCCGTAAGGCTCATGCGACGAGATATGGGGCACTGCCACGGCGTACCATCGCTCCCATCTAACAAAACGTAGCTCCATTCATCTGGCATCTCACAACATTGCCGCGCCAATCTATTGTAGAACTTTCTGTGCAGTTCGCTTTTCAAATTAGTGTCTGTGTACATGGCATTGGTTGTGCCCGCTTAGTCCACAGATGTGTATGCACGTCTTTGTGTTCAGAGCTGATTGTTTTTTTAAACACTTCATTGCTGCAAGAACTGTTGTGCACCGTAAGTTCTGGCGATAGAACACCATTTTCTGTTGGCCACAGGTCTATCCTATCGTATGACGGCCTAGTAGCATTTGCAGGCGGATTGCTAGAGCCCAAACTGAAAATTAAACATGATCACGGGAAGAGGTTTATAATTTTTCAATGCCATGGTAATTGTAATTATCCCTTGATAATTGAAATTATCCCACATTATTTGTAATTATCTCATGATATTTGTAATTATCAGGTTTGGGCGCTAGTAGGCCGTCATACCACCGCCACAATGGTAAGTCACAGGGTGCGCACTAACCCACTTAACACGCTGTAAATTATCCACTCATCATTTTACGTCATCGCAGCTTTAAAAAAGCACAACGTCATCGTAGCCGTTTCAACATTACCATTTTATGTCATCGTCGCTTTCCAAACTACCTGTTTAATGTCATCGTAGCCCTTCAACGCTACCGCTTTAAAGACATTTAAAGATATCGTTTTAACTCGCCACAGTCTTTCAACGATATGATTATGAACCAATGAAAACGTATTAATCGCATTAATATTTCCACATACAATTCTTGTTCACAGCGCAGGTATATGTAGAGTTTGTAACTCATCACAGCCTTTTAAAGGTATTATTTTATGTGGCCTAGTAGCACAGAGCTAGCGCAGGCTGATCGAAGCATGCACATACCTCAGCATTACCTCACTCAGCCACGCCAAGTGAAGTTTAACGGGGACCACAGCGTCCAGCGAAAGGCAATGTAGGTATGTATGGTAGGTCCGCAATACGAGGCAAGTCACTCCCAATATCCTGTCGCCAACCTCCCGCTACAAAACGGTCACACTACACAGTTATTTTATTACCACGAGTGTAGTATTCCGTCAGCTAAATGAACGAAACAGTATGAGACCACTGCTTGAGCTGAAGGAATGGGCCACACGTTGCATCAAACCTAATGTACAGCAAGGCGATAAACACCTACCAAGACGTGCCCTGGCCTAAAGCTAGTTCCCAGAAAGAAGAAGGCATACAATCTTTTCGAACAACCTAACGTGGACAAATGTGTGAGAAAGGTAACAGCTGTAGTTTACATTCCTTGTACCGTGTGAGCTTGGACGAGTCCGAGCCTAACTTTCTAATTACAGTGTGTGGCCATGTGTGTGCGATTTTACCCACAGTGTCAAAATTGTATTAGGATCCTCACGGCAACGGTTTGATACAGAAGACGTTAGTGACCGCAGGTAAAAGTACATCGGTCATCGTCAGGGGCAAAGTGACCACTATATGTACTACACTACATCGCTGTCCACTGGTTACTTTGGTCTACAGTGTGCTGCGTGAATACTCCATTCTGTATGCACCGCTCTGATCAGCTTTCACCACACACCAACTACCCCATATACTTATACAGCGTAGCCGAGGCCTTCACTTGACTTGAGAAATGGACATGGGCTCATCTAGTCTCAGCCACGCTGTACGTTATCCCATTATTGTGGTCACAAACAGACATTGCACCCCTTCACTTACCAGTTTTCTCTCATCAATCAAAAGCACGCCAGGTGTATTCCAACTCACTAATGCTGAGCCAATCATTTATCACGTGTCACACATGACAACTCGTGCAATAGTGTGATCACTATAATTATCTATCATTTAAACCTGTACAGGCACCAATGTTGGACATTTGTAGTATTTATCTTCCCTTCTCCCTTGCCCCTCCGCCGTGCCCTCAAAGGGCATGGACATTGTATTGGCGCGTTACCAGTACAGATCATCATCATCATCATCATCATCATCATCATCATCATCATCATCATCATCATCATCATCATCATCACCATCATCACCACCATCATCATCATTACCATCATCACCATCATCATCATCATCATCATCATCATCATCATCATCATCATCATCATCATCATCATCATCATCATCATCTCAGGAGGTAGAGGTGCATACTGCAATGGGGCTAAAGTAGTAAAAACACCTAGGACATAACCCTGAGAGAGAATGAAAGAGAGAGAGAGAGTGAGAGATAGTGAGAGAGAGAGAGAGATAGGGAGGGAGAGAGAGAGTGAGAGAGAGAGAGAGACACGCTCGCGCGCACGCTCACATTAGACAAGAGAAACAGGAAAGATCGGTGTTTTAGGTAACCACTTCAAGACCAATGTTTTAAGACTGTCTATCTTTAGATCAATGTTAAAAGACTGTCCATCTTTAGGTCAGTGTTTTAGGTTATATACCTTTCTACATCTCTTTCCTTTACAACTTATGTTAATCTGATGAATAAAAATTGATGCAACAACAACAACAACTTTCCTTTGAAGTTGTTCTACAAAATGAGAAAGCCGTTGGTCAAAGACTGTTGAGAAGTTGAGAACACTTGGGACTTGATAAGGCCAAGAAAGGGGAGAAAGCCTTACAGTTATCTGTAGTGCTGGTGATAAAGTGCCTTACCTTGCCTTCACTTCATTACGCCCGAGTAATTGTATTAATTTACAGGTTATTTACTGACGCAGCAATGTATTCATTGATACTCTTGACTTCAGTCCCTTGCACTATTTCACAATCAATTTTCTTGATTTAGAAATCCACATGATGTCTGTGCAATCATTTATAGGGAAGCCTCACTGCCCAACGACGCGAATTTTTTCGGGAACACCGCCTCCTTGTATAGTCCTCTCTTTTTGACTGCAGTCAATGTGTAAAGTACATCAAAAATTTCGCCTTTCAGGAAACAATAAAATACTGGCCACGTTGGGCAATCTAATCTCGCTGACCAGCAGCCTTGAGCAAAGTAAAGTAAAGAAGCGCACTAAACAAGAACTAAAGACTAGTCTTGGTCAGCACTTCCCGAAGAAAGGCTAGGCCTGAAAGGTCGCACAGCCCTGTTATAGCAAGGCTCTGCTGTTACCACCACTCCAGGCTCTGATAACATTCCACCTGTTTAAGATCTTGCAGTCAACGTCTACTGTACTCAACAACAGTCCTTTGGTCATTTTCAGTCAATCCCAGTCTTCTCTGACCGCGTGGTGTAACCGCCTGTTGGTCAAGTGAACACTGACCACCCGTAAATTAAACAGAACACGTGTTAATTTCAATTATCTGGTGGTATTGGTAACTCTGGGTCTTGGTGCTAGTAGGCCGTCATACGCGGCATTGGGTGCCGATAGTGTCAAACCAGTCCATTCTCCAATGTTGTCCTCTCACCTCTTTTTTGGTCTCCCTCTTCTTCTACCTCCTTGCACTGTGGTATTATATTATATTGCAATTGAATTGTATTGCTTTTAGTTACTCCCCCCACCCCCTTCCCCATCTCACCCGACATCAGGTCTTATCAGGTTTAAGTGGTGATGAAACGTTAAAATCAGTGCTACAAAGTAAACAGGTCCAGTGTAGTCAGTCCCGTAATCTGAAGTGTATTATCGCCTGGACGGGCGAGTGCCAGCTTGACTTAGGGCCTGTGTCGGCCAGCATCTCAGCGTCTTGAGCAGCTCTTCAGCCGCGACACCGCAATATAACAACCATAAATGGAATGACAGCGTTTCCAACACTGAATGATTATTTACAATGGAACTAATAAATGGGTGTTCACGATGAACATTTCCCGTCAACGACTGCCGTATGCTTTGAAGGCAAGGTCAACGTCCTTCTGGAAAACTGTCATCCACTCTATAAAAGAGGACCACTATTGTCTGAGAGCACAAATTGTCGTCCCCTATACGCTTATGTGTCCGGGGACGTTAATCTATTTAACTAACTAACTGAGAGCACAGTGACCCAGCAGGCGTCTTATGAAGACCTTCCAAGGTGGCAACCGCTGTTATACACTTTGCTCTCAATCAACAGTGATCCACTTATGTAGAGTGGAGGAATTCTTTGACTTTATCTTCAAGGTATACGGCTGTGTGATACTGTCCAATGACGGCAAATCTTCATTGTCAACACCGAGTTACTAGTTCATTTCTAGATGAATGGAAAATCCCGATGGACCCACTGCGATAATTATGATGTATTAGAGCATTGTCACGTCAACATACTACATTACCCTATGAACTCAAAGCAAAGGGACTTTTGTCTCGGTAATGTGATAAACATAGCATCATCCTGTCACTGACATTCTTCCCCCCCCCCCCTCTCTCTCTCTCTCTCTCTCTCTCTCTCTCTCTCTCTCTGTCTCTCTCTCTCTCAGTCAATTACCATCTCCTACACCACGTCATTCCCCGTCGGCTGGAACCAGAGATATGAAACTGAGAACAGGATAGGAAAACCAGGCGATAACGACCAAGAGAAAGGTTCCGCACGTGCACATGACAGAAAACCACAGTACAAGAAAGCAGATTCCACATCTCCCAGCTTGATGAACATTTTCAACATGAAACTTAACATTGGCCACTTTGGCTCTGCACACAGTTAGCAGCCGCTGGCAGCAAAAGAACAGCATGTACATGTATTGCACAGACGTACGGACACCCATGAGGAATTATTTTCAGTGATACACCACATACACACAGAAAAAGAGAGAGTTTGTCTGACATAAAGAGAGAGAAAGAGATAGAGAAAGAGAGGAGAGAGAGAGAGAGAGAGAGAGAGAGAGAGAGAGAGAGAGAGAGAGAGAGAGAGAGAGAGAGAGAGAGAGAGAGAGAGAAAGAAAGAGGCAGACAGACAGACAGAAGACAGACATAAAAAAACACACTTTAAATTATAAACTTTAAATTACACAAAAACGTTATAAAATGCAACAATATACAGAGACAAAAACAACTTACAATAACAGAAGTATACATGATAATTAAATTACGCATAGAACTATATAATTTCTCTTACCTGATCCGAGAAGTAAACACCAGCCGCACATGAAACACAGAACGTCATCATTCACATTAAAGATAAAACAAAACAAAATTAAAATAGTTAAACCACGAATGAGAGAGAGAGAGAGAGAGAGAGAGAGAGAGAGAGAGAGAGGTCAAAACCTTTAATAGGATATTAGCATTAAGTCCTATGGACCTGTTTTACAGGTAGTCCTTACTAAAAAAAAATTTTTAAAATTTCTATCTATCTATCTATCTATCTATCTATCTATCTATCTATCTATCTATCTATCTATCTATCTATCTATCTATCTATCTATCTATCTATCTATCTATCTATCTATCTATCTATCTATCTATCTATCTGTGTATATATATATTTTTTAAAATTATTTTCTATCTATCTGTAAATATATATTTTTTAGTATTTTTTTTAGTACATACAAAAAAATTCAGAACAAACAAAACAATTAACATACATTTGATTAGTAACTAACACAAACCTTAACAAACTAATTCACACCTCCAAAAATGTAACTGTTGCAGGAGCGAAGCCATCAGAAGTACAACACACATCTCTCTCTCTCTCTCTCTCTCTCTCTCTCTCTCTCTCTCTCTCTCACACACACACAAGTGAAATTTAACAAAAACAGACATTGGTGAAATTGCCCCCATTTGACTGACAGACCATCACACAAGCCATTGGACAACACGATGACCTGCTCACAGTGGTGGTGAAGAAACGGAAACTCTGATGGTATGGCCGCGTCACCAGATCATCAGGTCTTGCAAAGACCATCCTGCAAGGCACAGTGCAAGGAGGTAGAAGAAGAGGGAAACCAAAAAAGAAATAGGAGGAAAACGTTGGAGAAAGGACTGGCTTGATACTGAGCGAAACCATCAGGGTTGCCGAGGACAGGGAAAGATGGACTACGCTGGTTATCGATCATCTGTGGTGCCCCTACGACCTCCGAGGTACGGGATAGAATAGGAATTGGAATAGACTGAGCGCTTACATAAATGTAGCTACATGTTGTTTCGCAGTAGGATGTAATCTTCACTTGGAAGAAACTGCAGCTGAGCGCGATGCAATCAGTAGAAGCTGATATTCTGCGAGGAAGCTCCAACATGTGGGTATAGTGATAAGGTCAGCGCAATCTCGCCAGCTGTCACAACTGTCCACAAACTTTCAGCACATAGATAATTATAGACTTTCATGTGCGGCAGTAGGTCCAGTAAGCGCCGCTTGCACTCCAAGCCAAAGTAAAACTGCATGGCTGAGACTGGCCGAGGCCTACCATCGTCTCTCCAGCTCCAATACAGGCTCATATAACAGTAGGCTAGTCTCAGTTACGCAGTGTGAGCCAAAGTTAGCACCATGAAAGCAGAGTCACATAGTGACATAGTCTAGAGAGACACCATATAATGTCATACAGCGTGCTTGACACTAATCCAGGCCTTCTTACCCCCTCCCTCCCTCTCTCCCTCCCTCTCTCTCTCCCCCTCTCCCCCCCTCCCTCTCTCTCTCTCTCTCTCTCTCTCTCTCTCTCTCTCTCTCTGTGGAAACGGTTCATCTAGGCTGAGTTACGTGGTATTTCATAACATTGGATATTCCTGTACCTTCAAAGCTACTGTATAGACGAATGGTTGAGATGGTCAAACTGGGTCCAGTACAGAAAGTAGCAGTTTGTACAGTCTCAGTTTTCCAAAGGTCAAATGACAGATGGTGACAATAGCAGCATGTGTTGTACAGTGGTCCAAGCTGGTCATACTAGTCATGACAATGACCATCAGTGACCTAGGCACAGGATTACCAGGCCATTAGTACACCTGTCTGTCATTCATCTGTCAACACTGGACAGGGAAAATTACTAACAAGACGCGACGGCAATTGATAACGAACGTGCGTGTGTGTGCGTGTGTGTGTGTATGCGCGCGCATGTGTTGTCAATGGTGTGTGTTTGTGGGTGGGTGTTTGTGTGTGTGTGGTCAAGCATCGGCCAGCGCCTTGAGTCGCCAAGTACGATGAGATATCCGATAAAAATCCTCGATGATAATAATAATAATAATTGCGTTCGTGACTATTCAGTCAAGACCTTGTTTAGTTCATGGAGAGGATGCACACTAAAGTTCCCAGTGGAAGAAGGCTTTACGGATTTATTTTCCTTCAGCCAACTTTAAAAAAAAACAAGAAACTAAAAGGACAAAGTTGGCTCAAAAACCAGGTTGATAGCTAGTGTTCACAGCGGGTTCTCCAAAACAAAGCAATAAACGCTACACATCCCGGGTTGTGGCCAATGTTTCCCATAACCGTCTTTACACAAGACATGACTGAAGTTGAGGGGCCGGGTAGCTCAGTTGGTAAGAGCGTCTTGCTAGTAACCGAAAGGTCGCTGGTTCGAATCCCGGATTGGTCAACGTGTGATCATATTATTTTCCCCTTTACCAACAACTGGCCCGCTGGTGTCAGTATAAATCGGTCCAGTAGTCACCTATATGCGAAAGTGTCGTGTGACTATAATCTACAAACAAACATGACTGAAGTCTGTATAAGCTTTCTCTGACGCGATCCAACGCTGACCAAGAAAACTATAAACGTTACACAACCTGGTTTATGGCCAATGTGTTCCATAACCGTCTTCGCACAGGACGTGGCTGTAGTCTATAAGGTTTCTCTTTCGCCACCTAACGGTGCTTTAAAAAATACAACTGACCCTAGCTGTACGGCGCCTTAGTTTGAATGGGTGACTGCATGGCCACAGGACGCCACATAAAGACATACCACAACACTCGTGATATCCATACTTTTTATACTGGCGCGATACACGTGAAAATCATTATCAATCATCATCATCATCATCATCATCATCATCATCATCATCATCATCATCATCATCATCATCATCATCATCATCATCATCAATCTCTCTCTCTCTCTCTCTCTCTCTCTCTCTCATTTATAACTCTACTTCTTATATTTATAAATCTATATCTATGCTTATATCAAAAATTCTTGTATCTACATCTATACCCCACACACACTCTCTCTCTCTGTCTCTGTCTCTCTCTGTGCATATATATATATATATATATATATATATATATATATATATATATATATATATATATATATATATATATATATATATATATATATATATATATATATATATATATATATATATATATATATATATATATATATATAATAATTATGCCATTTCTGTTTTATCTATACCTACATTTTTTCATAATATGCCATTTCTGTTCTATCTATGCCTACATTTTTTCATAATATGCCATTTCTGTTCTATCCAGTAAAATCAAAAGGCTTCTTACTTCTGTTTTGCCACGCTGCGCCTAGCAGTGACAGTGGGAGCGATGCTTAATAAAGTCCTAGTGGCTGTCAACTCCTGATGAACCTTTTACCCCAAATAAAGATCAGTTAGTCTGCAGCGTTTTATCTCCATTAGCTTATGCTATCTCGTCTTCTGATGTTATCTGCCCATTTTAACAGGCGCTGGCAATCGGGAAAAAGATACAGTTTCAACATTAGTGCGCCTCCGGCGGCTTGAGTTAGATCCTGTATCGGCCAGCGCCCTGAGTCACCAAATACGGTGAGATATGTGCGCTATAAAAATCCTTGATGATTGATTAATTGATAAAATAAGGACCAGATTCGGTGGTTGTGTTTTTTCCTAAAATTTTAAATGATATCAATCTCATCTGCTTTTTGCTGTACTATTGGAAAGTGTTCCTTACATAAGATTATTTCAATAAATTTAAAAAAAAAAGTTATCCGAGATTGTTTCAACAAAATGTTTCAAATTTGTAGTTTTGACTGAGATGTTACGCAAGCTTGTATTGAAGTGTAGACAACAATGACGTGAAATCCAAACAGCTGTGTTGATGCCTATTTCGCAGGCTCCGGAGACAGTGTTTGACAAAACTATTTTGCTGATAGTGATATCGTGTTTATCTAACCGTGGCCTCCACTCCTGCTACTGTGGCGCTGGCTTCTTCTTGCTCCTACCAACAACCTCTGGTCCTACAAAGCGATCTGTCAATGCCTTATCAGTGATTACATCCTGCTTGTAATTAACGTTGGGGATTTCGCAATAATTCTTCGCGACAGATGGTATCAAATATTGCATTACATAGAAAGGTTATTGGCAGATAACGAACAACCAATTTGGTAAAATCCTTCATATGACATTCCGAGAAATGAAAGGAAAATGTTGCCAACAATAGGACAGGCGATGCGGTTGACAATAGGAGTGGCGTATGCACACGTACACCCACACCCACACGCACACCCACACGCACACACTCATTTACAGTTTGGGTCACACACAGACGCCTCTTTGATAATTAAGATAATCCATCTGTCCCTAGCTTTCTCTACATCAATGTAATGACTGTAATCTACCAGCACTGCATAAACAAGGTTGTGTGGAAGGGCATTTCCGGGGCTATTTGCTGCTCAACGACAGTTCAACACGCGTACGAATAATATTACATCAACGGGAAAATGATACCCAAAGAGGATGTGCCCCAAGGGTCCACAACGTGACGTGGTGACAAAACACTGTCATCGTCATCAAGGCGGGGCACTGCCATCAGACCTCTTTCCATCATTAGCGGCACTGCACAGAAATTTTCATACCGTCACTACCGCGCACCACGAGATGATATATATTTATTCAGAGAAATACACAGATACTGCCGGAAAAAGGAGGAAGGAGAGAGAGAGAGAGAGAGAGAGAGAGAGAGAGAGAGAGAGAGAGAGAGAGAGAGAGAGAGAGAGAGAGAGAGACAGACAGACAGACAGACATACAGACAGACAGACAGAGACAGAGGTGAGTGCGGTGAGTGATAGGTGATAGTAGGGTTTGCAAACTATATCTTGCTGGTTTTGTATCTTGTATCCGCGCAGCTAGCAACCTTTCATTCTTTATTGATCTGTAGTCACACATCATGTGCCAGTGTGGAAGTTGAAAAACTGCGTTGTCTAGTTTAAAGTGTAAGGAAGATGACTGCGGCCATTAAAGCGTTTACCTTACAGGAATAGCCTGCAGACAGCTGCACACGACTGTGAAGTTATCTATTGCCACAAGGGTGTAGCTCACAACACAAACTTCATTGTTATAGACCGTCCTGTATTGTTCACAGTTTTGCCCTGATTATACAATATAGGAAATTATAAATATATTTGAAATGGGACGTTGCACAGCGACTCTGTTCGGCTGGAGAGTAGAACACCTCTAGTTCGCATCTTGAGAGAGACCGGAGCTGGTGTTGTGTTGTTTTTTCAGTTTTTTTCTTTCATAGGATGCGATTTTGTTGTTGTTGTTGTAATTACTTTTGTTTGTTATTCACTTGTCCCCCCCACTCCTCATCTCCCCTGCCAACTCTCCTTCAGTGTCATAGCAGCCGCGCGTAAAAGAAACAGGCTATTGTATGATTAAAGCAAGTGTCAAACTTCAACATGCATGCACGGGTGGACCTCTAGTGTCATCCATTGTCCTAAGCCTTGGACGCTACCTTGTTGGATGGCTTCAGTTACACTGTGAGTTGTGCAAGCGCCTTGGTCATCTCTTCGAGTTAGTTAAGTAGCCTATATAACAACTGCAATGTATTGCTTTCCATCGCCTTTTACCCCTTGGGGTCATGAGCAATCTTGCCACTGTAGATTGTTCTAACCTATAAAGGGAAAAGTGAAAGCCCCAGTTAGTTAAAATAGATTAACGTCCCCGGACACACAAGCGCACAGGGGACGATATGAGCCCCAGTTGAAAACCTGTCTTTCCTTTATAGGCATGACCGATTCACTGCGGCAACAGTACCCCCGTTGGAGTGCCGGGGGTGTCAGTATAAATAGTATCCCCACTTTCTGGAAAATTTAGTGCTTTAAATTCCCACTGTCGCTGTCTTCCTCAATTGCTCTTTCTCATTTCTACTCTGTCCTATCACTCTGCTATACTATCTTCTTCTTCGCTAGATCAATGACCTACCTTTTTTCTTGAAAACTCTTCCTGGACAAGACTCCTTGTTTGTGTATGAGGTCTGTTGGATCAGCTTGGGAGTGTTGGACGCTTTCTGCCGGGTGGTCACTAGGGCTTCCTATGATGTTATTATTTAGCAATATAGGCATTTTATATGTATGTGTTTTGTTGATAATTTATAATGATGTTTGTATTCTATTTTGTTTTTGTAACCGGGGGTTCGCTTAGTTGGGGTAAAGCCTCAGCCGTCCCCTGCGTGGGATGTCTTTATTGTAAAGGGACTGGCCGGTGGAGGGCATTCAGTTTTCCCACTAGGGTTGTTTCAGCAGATCTTTTATGCGGATCGGGGGTTGTCCGGTCCTGATTTGGCTCGGAAGAGTCCGCTGGACCTAAAGCAACAATCAATCAATCAATAAATAAAACCAATGCCTTTGGCCATCTGGTGGCGCAGAGTACCTTAGCTTGGGCACACCCGCTACACAAAAGTTTCCTTTAAGCAGCGTCCAGCGCATTGGTCTGGCCCAGAGAAAAAGGTGGTCTCAAACGCCCGCTTTGGACAATACCGTACCTTCCACGCTTGTAAATTTGTAAATCAAGGTCAAGGCATTTGTCACGCCCTTTATTTAACCCAGTGTTCATTGTGATGCCCTCAACAATACAAATACCGTCTCCTGTTCTTTGTAAACACGGAGACAAAGCCAGTTGTCATACATTTCACCGATCACCCTTGCCTTAATTTCCTATAGACATCTAGGTTAGTAGGTCGTGTGAGTCAATCAATAGTACTCTGTCTTCTTCTCCTGTACAAATGATGATTGCACTTCAAAATAGCGCTTGCGCCTACCCATATGTATGCACGTACATGCTAGCTTGCACATACAGACGTAGAGAGAGAGAGAGAGAGAGAGAGAGAGAGGAGGGAGGGAGGGAGGGAGAAGGAGGAGGAAAAAAATAAAGGCACAGTTTGCCTAATACGGTAATGCATGGTTGCGTGTCAAGGCGTCACATTACAATATAGCGCTAACACCCAATGCAACAAAATGCCTTTTTCTGCAGCTATAGTTCTCTCCAGTGTGTCGCTCAGTGCAAAGGGGAACCGCCACGCTACCGTCAGATATATTCATAGCTTGTATTTCACTCAAACCCCTAAGGATCATCGCGCGGGGATTATGACAGACTTCGAGGTCAACTAGGCAAACTGTTTGGATACGCTATTATAGCCCAGGAACCCGTCAGTCCTAATTTGCACCCACCTAAACACCACCACCAACATTACCATCTAAGACTCTTCCAGACTGAGTGTTGCATGTTTCTGGGAATGTTCTGAATGCCCTTGAAGTGTAGTCAATCCAAAACCCAATTGTTCGCAGAAATGGGCAAGGACGTACCCAAGAACGTAGAGCTGTTGGAGTGTAACAGAGCAGTGGGAATATAAAGAGCTGTGGAACCTGTGGGAACGAAGAGATGCGGGATCACTAAGCTGTGGAAACAGCCATGGGAACACAGAAACTGTGGGAATGTAGCGCACATATCTCTAAGGTAGGACAGAACGTTGTGATAAAGCTTTGGAAACACAGAACTTGGATGGTGGGAATTTAGTGGTGACGGGAATAGTGGTAACAGAGGCAACAGCTGTGAGAACACAGACATGCTTACAAAAAGGGAGGGATGAGAGAGAGAGAGAGAGAGAGAGAGAGAGAGAGAGAGAGAGAGAGAGAGAGAGAGAGAGAGAGAGCTTACTGGCTTATTTTCAACCGAACTATAATAATACCCATGTCTGGCATGCAGCCAATGAACTAGATACCAACAAATGAACTATAAAACCACAAATAGCAACAATTTAGAAGTATATACCCGCAATTCAAGTTGCAGAGGAAAGGAAACCCCAATATTCACTACCATGTATGTGAGACATGAAACACATGATCAACAAAAAGACGTGAACAGCAACATTGACACTCGTCTCAAATGCAATGCATACGGACGTGTGGTGTAATTGTAAAAATAGTCAACCAAATTGTACAAGATACAGAGCAGTCGTTGTGACAGTAAAGTGCAGGGCGGGGTGTAGAGGAACTTACAAAAGCAAAATTGTGCTATTCGTCCCAGTAGGAAAGGTGGGTTAACATCATGTCACACTCATGCACTTGAGGGGACACAATAATCACTTGTGCCAACACTTCTGCTTTTGACCGGCGACAAAGTACACAGCCATAGTGGAATAGTTCAGACAGGTAAAACTGCGCGCAGCTTTGTTACTGACTACAGACTAATAGTAAGAAGGAAAAAAAAACAAAGCGACAAGATGAATGTTCGAGTGTCTTCTATAGGTCCCAGCATTATCTACGCCACATTGGCCAAGGGAAAAACACTGCCAGAAGGGCATATGTTTGCCGTTCACGTTACGGAAACGGATCCGGATATGATTACGGGAACTGCCCCAGTCTTCACTTTGTCAACGCAAATTCATATTACAAATCTTGCAGGTCTTTCAACAGGGTGAGCCACGACGATCACCTTCTTTAACGTTATTTACCCGCTATATGTGACCTCTGAGCCCTCATCTATAACATACAGACTAATTATACAACAAGGCGTATTGCAGGTCAAGGACTGAACAGCAATGCCCGTACCACACTTTTGTCGACAAAGACCACTGACAACTGATTGGAGGAGAGTTTAGTCCTTCATTCCCCCCCCCCCCCCCGGGCAACCTGGCTAGCCAAGGGATCAGATATATAATAGTTTTCAGGCTGCGTGACACGCGTCATCGTTGAAGAAAGGATGATCTCGCAGTTCCTTGTTTTCAATGCCTGCCACTGACACTTATGTTTTAGTCTTTAGCGAAACGGTTATAATTTGGAGCTTGCCGTATCCTAACGGTGTAAACAAACGTTCAGGTTACTACTCGTCTAAATTGTGACACGTAATGGACTGCAACCAACACTCCAGTTACCTTCAATGACCGCAAAACAGAGTCAATAGTAAGCTTACTTACGTCTTTCAAAAAGGTCATTACAAAACAGCAATGTTAGTACTTTAATGAGCAGACCTACAAATTGTGATTTTAATTTCACAGCAATGAACGTAATGAACAAACTATAGAATACAAAATCCAAACGCTGGACTAAAACACTTACACACACACACACACACCCACACACACGCACACACAAACACACACCCACTCACTCACAAACAGCACACTTCACTTCCATCCTCTCTTCTTTTCTCCAATCTGTATCAGGCCTCCCCCCCCTCTCTCCCCTTCTCTCTACCACCCAACAGTACTCCTCAACCCAACCCCTCTTCTTCCTTCTCTTCATCTCTACGGCATTAAAAGAAAAGTGTTTTCCGTCGTTGAGGAGAGAGAGGCACTTGGAACGTCTGTTTGCTCTGGTCCAGATTTATGAATGCTATGCCCATCCCCTCTCCCTCGCTGTTGTTGTTGTTTGTAGATTACAGTCACACGACACTTTCGCATATAGGTGACTACTGGACCGATTTATACTGACACCAGCGGGCCAGTTGTTGGTAAAGGGGAAAATAATATGATCACACGTTGACCAATCCGGGATTCGAACCAGCGACCTTTCGGTTACTAGCAAGACGCTCTTACCAACTGAGCTACCCGGCCCCTCTCCCTCGCTGCCTTAACTTCCCCGGCTCTAAACAAAGCCAGGTACACGTCCCAGCTGGCTGGAATGGGGGTGTGTTGCGCGCTTGTCTCGTTCTACGTGTCGTTCGGTGGTTATGGTCATGCCACACGAGCGTCAAATCTTGAATCCAATTCATGAAATCACGACAAAATCCCTTGATTGTAGTGTGGCACCCTGTCCATCGCGAATCCAGATTCTTTGAATTGGCTCCGATTGCCGACTTTCAACATGTTCTAATTCCGTGAGTCTCGATTGTGTGATTCGGACCTTTTGGCCAATGAGAAGCAGAATACGAATCACGTGATCACAACACACGTACAGCAAAACTTCAAGACCAATAACCCTCAAGTTTGACTCGATGTGCGACTTTCGTGTGACACTGCGCGATTCAAGTCAAAATGAAATTCCGACTTCGAAGTCGAAAATTGCTCCGATTCGCGTCAAGTCCAGTAGATTTGACGCTCGTGTGGCATGGGCTTTACCGAAGTATGGTTCAAGCACCCGTTAGTTAGTTGCTCATTGCTTACAGGGTCCAGCGGACTGCAAAGAGCCGAATCAGGACCATAAAATCAAGACCACAACTTCGCTAAAAGAGGACTCACCTCTGATTCGCATAAAAGATCTGCTGAAACAACCCACATTGGTAGCACTGAAGGCACTCCACCAGCTGGTCACTTTACAATAAAGGCATCCCACGCAGGGGACTCTGAGGCTATACTCTAAATTATCGAACCCCAGTTTACAAAAACAAAATATAATACAAACACCATATCAAATATACACAAAACACATACATATAAAATGCCTACATTACTAAATAATAATATCATAGGAGGCCCTAGTGACCATTTGGCAGAAAGCGTCCAATATTCCCAAGCTGACACAACAGACCTCATACACAAATGAGGAGTTTTGTCCCAGAAGAGTTTTCAAGAAAAAAGGTAGGTGACTGGTCTACATTACATGGTTATTACTTTAGGTCCAGCGGACTCTTCCGAGCCAAATCAGGACCAGGGGTGACTGGTCTAGGGAAGAAGAAGATAGTATAGTTGATAGAACAGAGCAGGAATGAGAAAGAACAAATAATGAGAAAGACAGCGGCGGTGGGAATTTAAAGCACTAAATCTCCAGAAAGTGGGGATACTATTTATATAGAAAGCCCCGGCACACCCACGGTGGGTCAAGCACCCGTCCAAGCCCTAATCACGCTGGAGGTTGCAAAACGAGACATTTGTAAGGTGTGGCCAAACCAATACGTTTGTAGTGCGAAACTCCATGCTGCAGTTGCCTCAAAACAATGGTCCTCTTCCGCTCTCTCCCCGCCTGTGGTCTGTTCCTCAACATACCGCCCTACCTACATGTACTTCACTAACAATGCTGCAGTGTGCAAAATGCAGGCACGCCCTCGACAACAGCCACCACACACCAAACACCACCTCGTCTACTTCCATACAGCGTAACTCACACTCCCCGAAGTTTACACTTATTGAAGGCAAAGTACGCTGACTGTAGGCAAAGTACGCTTACTGAAGGCAAAAGTACGCTGACTGTAGGCAAAGTACGCTTACTGAAGGCAAAAGTACGCTGACTGTAGGCAAAGTACGCTGACTGTAGCCAAAGTACGTTGACTGTAGGTAAAGTACGCTGACTGTAGACCAAGCAATCTGACTGTGGGCAAAGTAAGCTGACTGATGGCCAAGCAAGCTGACTGTAGGCCAAGCAAGCCTGGGTCGGTGTCAACTACCCTGTTTGCCATGCAGGCTGAGTACTTCAAGTCCTTTGTGCTGTACAGTGTAGTATGCATGCATTTTTCTCTTCACTGAAGTGAAATAAAATGCCAGTCTTTAGAGTCTGGCGTCTTTGTGCAATCCCCGACAGGACTCAGACATCAGGCTATAACAGCCCTCCCTACTAATAATCAAAGGGTAGTAGCAGCAATCCCAACCACCTGGCCCCAGGCTCGACTCAAGAGACTCCGTGCCGCAACACGGCAAGCAGAACAGTCGGAAGCAATAAACCCAACTTCCGTCAGTCACTTCCGCTTCCGACTCACCGTGAGGAAGTGCAGGTCTGGCACAATACAGGAAGGCCAAGATGTCAAGACTGAACAATTAGTTTCGCCTGTAAAAACTACCGCTAACTAAGGTACTTAACACCTGTGTCAACATTACACTTCCTCCGCCCGTACCCACTCCTAACAACACCATATCTCTTTGTCTCTCTCTCTCTCTCATGCACTAACTCAGATATTCCTAAGTACAGTTTACATTTACTTACTGTTTACAAAAACCTCACTTTTACAGCCACCAGTACGCAAACATAAACATACTCATTTATTTGACCAAACGTAAACTGGCGCTATAAACACAGAACACAGTGATGGAGCCAAATGATGGAGTTTAATTTAAGAAACGGTGCAAGGTTGAAGGTGCACAAACAGCGAGGTAATGTAATCCCTACAGCAGTGTAAGAGTACCGTTAGTCGTGACCACCAAATTGTTAGCAACTGTGGGCACCTGCAGTATAGAGAAATATGTCGATTTGGGTCCACCAGACCTGGATCGTTCAAAGAAAACACAGTGTACCTTCACTCCACCACCATGCTTCCAGTCCTCCACATGGTTTCAGCCAAACACTTTCTTTGTCAACCTGTAAGGCACAGAGTGGGGGAGGAGTGGAGAGGGAGAGAAGGGATAAAGTCTCAGATGCGCTGTGTGTCCCTGTCTTTCTATTTAGGGCCATAATATCAAACGACGTTTAGTTTTATTTTACGTATTTTAATTGTGTTGTGTTGTGTTGTGTGTGTATGCGCTGTGTGTCCCTGTCTTTCTATTTAGGGCCATAGTATCAAACGACGTTTAGTTTTATTTTACGTATTTCAACTGTGTTGTGTTGTGTGTGTATGCGTGCGCGTGCGTGTGTGAATTAGTTTTAATTTGCATTGTTATCAATTTAAAAGACGACCGTTGCTGAAAACGACAGTTACGCGTTGAATTTTAGGCGTTCTCTTCTTTGTTATGTAAACACACAACTGTGCCCACTATACACACCACTATACACAGTACTATACATACTATTATACAAACTACTATACACACTACTATACACACTTCCGCAGCGGCGCTATTTCTAAAATCAACCTTGGTGCAATTTATAGGCACATAAACAAACGAATTTATGGATTTTTATGAAAACCGTACTTTTCAAAGAAGTTATTTGGGGGAGGGGGGGAGGGGCTTAGTCTAACAAAGACATAGCAATTTGTCGTGGGGCAACGCTCACTGTGAAAATGATATGTGGCGCTAAAATGTGATGCTGGGATCCTGTAGGCTGGATGTGGTAGGCGGACTGCAGTGCGCAACGATAGAGAAATTCCTGTGGCATCTGAATACAGTGCAACACAGTCAATTGGCGGCCATGTTTACTTCGTTCCATCGTTGGTACGGGCTACAGGAAACCTCAGCTACTTTGACAGATACTCTGGTTGCCGACCTATGACAAAGCTTTGCGGAGACGAGACGGCCCTTTAAGAGGGAGGAGAGAGGGAGAAAAAAAAGAGAGACAAAGATGGTGGGGATTGAAAGAAGAGAGTGCGAATAAGAGAAGGTCTCGATCGTCTCGTCTCAGCCACGCTGTCTGAGATTTGTGTGGACTAAAGGCTATCAGGCCATCAATACAAGCACCACGCGACTTTTGACCTCATCACTACTTCCGTCTCCGTCCCCTCGATTGAAACTCTCTCACCCCCCCCCCCCCCCACTCCCACCCCCCCAAAATGTCATTTCTTACGGCACGTTTCAACACTCGGAAGTATTACAACGTTAACACATTAGTAGTAACAAATCTCATTTCTTTCGTTATCTTCATAAGAATGACATATTAAGACAATTTTATTATCAACTTCAGACAATATTATTATCAAGTAACAATAATAATAACTACCCGTCCTATATAAATTACACCTGCAGCCATAATTAACCCGGACAAGCCGTCCTTCAAAAATCAATACAAAAACTACAAGCGCAATGCAACCTTGACCTGGTCTACTAACACTACCGGAATGCAAATATTTATACACATCTTATTTATATATCTAACAATATTTCACTACAAACCTTATTCAGATATTTATAATTGCACATTTTATTCAAACAGTCATATCTGAAAGTCTGTATAACTTGAAGTTTTATTCAGTTCGTAGGAGATATATATTTACCTGTGCCAATGTTATTGAAATACATGTGTGTTTTTACAGGCTGGCTTGTTATAGCCTGGAGGAGGGGGTAGCATAGCGAACTCCTTTACCCACAATTAAAATGTAAGTCACAAAACAGCCGCCCGCTCACAAACAGTGTCTGAGCCACAGCTGAAAGCATATACCGTAAGTTTATTAAGTAGAGCGTATGGTTGACTAAGTAGGTCGTATGGCTCAGTAAGCTAGGCTGTTTGTCGAGGTGTCAATTAATTAACGTTTGTAAGACCCTAGAAATGTAGAGGCAAACCGTGTCGCTATCTCATATGGTTCAGTACTTCATGGCGTTACACAGTGCGTTGACTTGCAGCAAATGCGCTTTTTAGATTGAATCTATTAGTTATTTGAGCTAGCTTTGCGCAACACGGGATTTAAAATGGTTATTATAAACACTAATTTTCAGGCAGCATATGTATTTCCTGAACAACTATAAAGTGTGTGTGCTCCGTGTCCAAATGTTTGCAATAGCTGTCAAGAACCTAA
Source organism: Oncomelania hupensis (assembly GCA_036898135.1). Classification (NCBI taxonomy): domain Eukaryota; kingdom Metazoa; phylum Mollusca; class Gastropoda; order Littorinimorpha; family Pomatiopsidae; genus Oncomelania; species Oncomelania hupensis. Next base: position 2,785,688 of record CM072524.1, on the reverse strand, counting down.
AGCCAGACGGGTAGAGAGTCAGCTGCATGACTACTGTTTAAGGTCAAAGTTGACAAGCACAAGGAAACTTCGGTATTAATGAAACAATAACAACAAGAAGACGTGAAACGCGCAGCAAGACCAAGATTACCCACAACTTCCATCTTCCAAAGACAAACAGACCTATAGTGTCAATGGTATACAGGACAATATCTTGACGCCTGATAAATCTAACCGACGTATCTTCTGCTTTGAAAACGAGCCTGATCAACTTGCATGTCATAAGCTGAGGGTGGGTGAGACACCCATAAATTAAAATCATAACCCCTTCTCCCTGCCTCTTGTCCTTCATGATCCTCCCTCCTCCCTCCCCCCTCCACGAAACATACTACAATCGCTTCCCAGTCTGCAATCACCCTCCCCATCAAACCCACCCAATTCCTTAAGACCGTGGCCTAGCGACCTACTTGAGGTTAAACACAAAAACTCGATTTAGTTATTAAAACCACATTACTTTAAACAGTAACTACACTCGATGTAGGGATTAAGCCAGCTCTATTCTAGCTGAGGTAAAAATGTCATCGTATGAACGGATTTGTCACCCGTGCGGATTAGGAGGAAAAGTCATGCGGATTAAATGCGGGGACGTATTTAAAAACAAGAATACTGATATTGATATAAATGAAGACTTAAAGTCGGGGCCATCAATGGCTGTTAGGGCGTGGGGCTATAACACAGAAAGGGGTTGCAATGAAATGTGAAGCAACACCGTAGAAAACTAAACCCCAGCCTTACTGCTTTCTTTCAAACAAACACAACACTGGCTAAAATTAAAAGTACAGAAAAGACTGTAAAGTTGGAGTTGTTTTGCACACTTTGAGTGAATCTTAAATGGTTGTTCTATATTTCATTGTTGTTAAACAGCGCTTTTCCAACTCAAGACCTGCTCAAGGCGCTGGCAGATACAAGATTTCACTCAAGCCGTGCCAGGTGCCCACTTGCTGGGTTATAGCAGTCGTATTACGCCCCAGATAACTGAGCAAATACCAGCATGGCGACCGCAGTTAGGGGAGAATGGACATGGCTTGCTAGCTGTATTTATTTAGGTAGCACTTATCCGTCTAGGGCGATGGAATTCGTGCGTGCACATACTAGACCTCAGTGTATACTCTCATCCGAACTTAACCCTTAACTCTTGACTTAGTCAAACTGATGGAGTGATACAAAATGTTGTTTACAATGTTTACATACTTAGAAAAAATCCAATTCTCTCTTGAGCACACCTTAAATTAGTCAAATGAAAGGATGTAAACACTTCCATGATTCATCATCAAATACTAAGGTAATGTAGTAATTGATTCACTTCCATAACGTAAGTAAAGCATATACTTTAATGTTATCCTTTTACTTTGATTTTTTGCAACATAAACGCTGATTGCAGCACGCATTTTAATGGGCACATTATTTTTTTTTGTTCCAAACACTCAATCTTGACGCATAAAAACTAAAATAAATTCTTGCTCTAAAACATGAAATGAGGTTTCCAACGAAGCATACACGGTAATGTTAAAATTAGTTTGGGAAACAGGGAACGGAGTTTTAAGAGGGACTATTTGAATTGTTTGGGGGTGAGATTGCACAGTTGGTTGAAAGGCTTGTGAACTCCACTCTGGCTGTCCTCCTATACCTTTAGTCACGCGTGATAAAGAAAACAGTCCAAGCAAGCCAGGACATTTACAACACCCTTTCGGCTGCCCTTACTAAAGCTGGCGACACCAACCCATCTATTGTAAAGCTCTAATGATATCCAAAGTGCATGCCACGTGTCCCATTTTAAACATTCTATAAATAACTAAGCAAACGCAAGTATTGCAATAATGTTAAACGTGTTTGCCCTTGAACACTTTGAAACATTTGCTGTTTGAATGCAACGATTCAAGTGCTCTCTTGTTTAACAAAGAACCAGAATTAGTTTCGATATTTGTGTCATTTACTTAGCAAAAAGGTTTACAGGTATTTATGTAGGTCCATTTCTCTGATAAACGTTAGTATATCATAAGCCCCAGTCATAAGATTTACCCGGTCACATGCTGCAATAAGTTGTACAACAAGCTTACGATAACATTTCATGCGAATCCATAGTAGTTTTAGAGGATAGAACATGTTCTAATTCCTGCGATGAAATCATAAGTCCGGACCAATCACAACGTGCTGTGACGTCCTTGACATTGCGACTGAAGAAAATGGCCGACACCACAACACAAAGGCTGTAGTCGGATCAAAGAGCAGAACAAGCCCCGAGTGTCTCCTTCCTTCCGATCCAAGGCCATTCCCACTATCGACAGAAGTTTCCTCCTTATCTGCTACTAACACTGCTAAATATGGCAAACAATCTTCTCTCTCACTCTCCCAACTGCTCACAATGGAACTGTTGGCCATAGTGTTGTTTCGGCCACAGTGTTTTTTGGGCACAGTGTCGTTTTGGCCATAGTGTTGTTTTTTCGGAGAACTTCTTTCAGGCGTCTCCTTATACTTTGGAAAATCAATCACCTGATTTTCACCAAGCCCAGATGATAGTCATACAGTGACGAGCTGAGAACACAGCCAATGGCCATCTGTATCAATGGCACACATCCACACATGCCAACCATTGGCAGCAGAGAAGGGGAGATAATCTTTCCTATCATTCCTTCAGTGCGGTTAGCCCTTGGATGGGTGACCGCAAAACGTGAAGCGACAAATAACAACGCCCCCAGTTGACTCAACTGTGACTGAGTACCTACTACCTTAATGGTGGGGAAGGTAAAGCAGCAAGGGAGAGAGATGGGCATCACCCTCATTACGCTGGCCCAAGATAAGTGTGATCTCCAACGTCACGCCCCCCCCTACGGCCACAATTAGGCTATGGGACTACCTTTACCTTACCTTTTTATCATCCCTTCGTTCCACTGAGGACAGCTATATCTTTCCTATCATCCCTTCATTCCAACGAGGACAGCTATATCTTTCCTATAATCCCTTCATTCCACCGAGGACAGCTATATCTTTCCTTTCATCCCTTCAATCCACGGAGGACAGTTATATCTTTCCTATCATCCCTTCAATCCACGGAGGACAGCTATATCTTTCCTATCATCCCTTCATTCCACGGAGGACAGTTATATCTTTCCTATCATCCCTTCAATCCACGGAGGACAGCTATATCTTTCCTATCATCCCTTCATTCCACGGAGGACAGTTATATCTTTCCTATCATCCCTTCATTCCACGGAGGACAGCTATATCTTTCCTATCATCCCTTCATTCCACAGAGGACAGCTATATCTTTCCTATTATCCCTTCATTCCACAGAGGACAGCTATATCTTTCCTATCATTCGTTCATTCCACGGAGGACAGTTATATCTGTCCTATCATCCCTTCATTCCATGGAGGACAGCAACTAATAAGGATTATATCCAAGATGCTCTCAATAACCTCCAGCCCATCTCTTTATTGAATGATTGATTGATTGTTGCTTTATGTCCAGCGGACTCTTCCGAGCCAAATCAGGACCGGACAACCCCCGATCCGCATAAAAGATCTGCTGAAACAACCCTAGTGGGAAAACTGAATGCCCTCCACCGGCCAGTCACTTTACAATCAAGACATCCCACGCAGGGGACGGCTGAGGCTTTACCCCAACTAATCGAACCCCCAGTTACAAAAACAAATTAGAATATAAACATAACATCATTATAAATTATCAACAAAACACATACATATAAAATGCCTATATTGCTAAATAATAACATCATAGGAAGCCCTAGTGACCACCCGGCAGAAAGCGTCCAATACTCCCAAGCTGATCCAACAGACCTCATACACAAACAAGGAGTCTTGTCCAGGAAGAGTTTTCAAGAAAAAAGGTAGGTCATTGATCTAGCGAAGAAGAAGATAGTATAGCAGAGCGATAGGACAGAGCAGGAATGGGAAAGAGCAAATGAGGAAGACAGCGACAGTGGGAATTTAAAGCACTAAATTTCCAGAAAGTGGGGATACTATTTATACTGAAACCCCCGGCACTCCAACGGGGGTACTGTTGCCGCAGTGAATCGGTCATGCCTATAAAGGAAAGACAGGTTTTCAACTGGGGCTTTCACTTTTCCCTTTATAGGTTAGAACAATCTACAGTGGCAAGATTGCTCATGACCCCAAGGGGTCCCCTCTCTTTAGGCGAGCCACCTTTATCACTGGTGTTTTACACTAACGTGTTGTCTCCCTTGTTGGCCATAACAATGTAACTGTAGATTATAGTCACACGACACTGGTGTTTTACACTAACGTGTTGTCTCCCTTGTTGGCCATAACAATGTAACTGTACATTATAGTCACACGACCCCCGAAGCGTATAGGCGACTACTGCATTATTCTGACACCAGCGAACCAGTTGATGGTAAGGGGAAAATAATAAGGTCACACTTTGGCCAATACGGGACTCGAACCAGGTACCTTTACTTACTAGTAAGACGCTCTACCAACTGAGCTACCCGCCTCCCTCCCCCCTCCGGGTTGGCATGGAACACCTATCCTATCCTGTCCCGCAACCCGGAGGTCGTAGGGGCACCACAGATGATCGTTTAACCAGCATACTCCATCTTTCTCTGTCCTCAGCAGCCCTGATGGCTTCGCTCAGTGTCAAACCATGGAACACACTGCATGATTTAATGGGTAGATCTGACTGGGCCTTTACTTAATGATGCGTCTGTAATATTAGTTATAGAACTGGTTGGGCGTTAATATTTGGTTTGATTTTTTGTTGTTGGTTTATTTTTCCCACACTATTGTTAACCAAAAGACCATCAATAAGTCTTATCATTTGGACGAGAAAAAAAGAAGATATTAAAACAACTGAAACCTAAAGTAATCAAACATGGAGGTTACTGATAAAACACCCGTATCACTGTGGTAGTGAATATACCAGTAGCAGGCTCCCTAGCAATGTCATTCTAACCGTGGTAGTGTGTACAACAGTAGCAGGCTCCCTAGCACTCTCAGTCTAACCGCGGTAGTGTGTACAACAGTAGCAGGCTGTCTATCAGTGTCATTCTAACGGTGGGTGCATCACTGCCTTTGGGCGCGCTAGTTCACGCTTGTTTGAACTCTTTTTCAGTATCGAAGACAGAAGTTCGGATGATAACGTAAAGACTTCTGGGTCTAGAAGGCAACCGACGGACGATAGATAAGCGAGCAACTGTTATCATAATAAAGAGCGATCGTTTTATTTTATCGTTCTTATATAACGCTTTTCCAGCTCAAGAGCTGCTCAAGGCGCTGGCCAATACAGGATAAAACTCAAGCCGCCCGATACGCCCGCTTGCTGCGTGACGCATCGTCTGACGTCGCCCCACACCACGACGAATGACGAATAACAGAACGGATATAACCATGAAATTTAGATGAAATCTTAGAAATGCGATTAGGTAGAATATCATCATGTATGAGCTGCCAAGCATTTGTTCTTTCGTTCTTCCGCTGGTACGTTGTTAACAAAAACGTCATTATTGTGACTGACACCACGGTTCATTGCACCTGCGATGGTGGCACGCTACACGTATGGGGGGTGGAAGGGGGTGGGTGGGGGGGTGTGGGGACAAAGGCAGCTGATAATGGCCTCAATTTGCTGCTCTGCTTCACACACAGCTCACAATCTCACACCCGCTCACACAAAGATGGGCGGCCCCGATGGCCCGAGTCACAGCCTGTCTCGGTCAGCGCCTTGAGCAGATCTCCAGCAGGAAAAGCGCTAATATAAGAACAATGAAATATATACTCGTGGGGCCGGGTAGCTCAGTTGGTAAGAGCGTCTTGTTAGTAACCGAAAGGTCGCTGGTTCGAATCCCGGATTGGTCAACGTGTGATCATATTATTTTCCCCTTTACCAACAACTGGCCCGCTGGTGTCAGTATAAATCGGTCCAGTAGTCACCTATATGCGAAAGTGTCGCGTGACTATAATCTACAAACAAACAAACATACATTTGAACCACTCATGGATAACAACTAAAATAATAGAAATGAGATGTGATAGAGAGAGAGAGAGAGAGAGAGAGAGAGAGAGAGAGAGAGAGAGAGAGAGAGAGAGAGAGAGAGAGAGAGAGAGAGGGCCACATACAGACCAACACAAAGACAGTATTGAATATGCAAAGAAACGAACAGGTAAAAAACATTGAATGCGTTTGCATCCAGGCATACAACTGAAACGATTAGTACCAGAACAGTTATGACGAAGGAAAAGGTCAATTGTGCTTACCTATTATCACAAGACAAGCAGCAACCGCACATGAAACAATGTTGACAATGACGCCGTTTTTAATTTATTTCTGCTTAAGACTGACTCGAAACACAGCAAATCAATCTCTAAAAATGTTAACTGCAATCTGCTTCTCCAGTATATTAATGAATAATTAATAACGAGATTAATATTAAAAAAATCGGACACACATTATACAGCGGTGAACAGACTGCAGTAGAAATGGTGGATTGGTGGCATGACTGATTCATTTAAGAGGCGGACTGTCCACACAACGATTACCCGTCTAGCCAATATAAACTGGTAATTTTAACTGCAGTAGAAAGACAATATCCGTTTTGATGGACAAGTAATGTAATGTCTGGATGTCAGCTAACGTGGGCGAGTCTGAATCCACAGCCTGACAGGACAATAACGAAAGTTTCGGAGAACAAAAAAAATTATTGTGACTGAAAATACACAAACAAATGAAAATTTACCCGATGCTTCCCAAATGAAGGGAAAACCGCTTTAAAGCCCAAACAATGGCAGTACAAAGCATTGTAGTCATTACTAAAGACGGCCCAACAAGCATTGTGCGTGGATGCATGTACTATGAACAGGAAAAGAACAAACATGGTTTCACATTATGCAACACACTAAACTACTGATGTATTGCTATAATTATTCACTGACACACTCAAATACCTCTAATAAACTGCGCACTGGAGACTAAAGTACAAATCAGACATTGATGATTAAAAAGATTTTTTATTTAAAAAGCTGCAGCAACTTCTTTTTATTCAATTCAAATTTCAATCATTTATTTTCATCAATATTTTTGTTTCTTCTGAAAGATCTATGTAAATTAGTTTATCTCATTACTTCGATTTTAAGAGACGTCGTTCTGTGCCTTGACATAGTTTGGAAATGTTGACAACTTTGTGTTTCCACTTTTACTTTCTATGGTCCTGAACTCACCCTACCGTCTCATTTGACTGCGTGATTACAGACAGCCCTTAATTGTACTGGAAACTTTGAAGTGACCTATATTGATGCTGAGATGGTTAAAGGCTTCTTTGTATACCCACTATTATGATACATTTCCTTCCTCTTCACTGCAACTGCTCCATGTCAAACTTTTTTTGTGATGAAGTAACAAACGACGAATTATGATGATGATGATGATGATGATGATGATGATATAATAATGATAATAATGATGATGATGATGATGATGATGATGATGATGATGATGATGATGATGATGATGATGATAATAATAATGATAATGATACTACTACTACTACTACTACTACTACTACTACTAATAATAATAATAATAATAATAATAATAATAATAATAATAATAATAATAATAATAATAATGACGCTGAAAAAGTTAGTGGCAGTAGTGGTAGTGGTGGCGCTACAGGTGGCGAGATACTGATGGTGTTAACAATCCTATCCTATCCTATTGTTAAGTTGAAACGCGCACGATAGTTCGTGTGTGACGCGCGATAGATCTGATCGTTTTATTTCGCAAAGCATGCAATAATAGAGTCACAGAGTGTATTTACCTTTGATTTGATTTTGCGTTGTTGTTAGAGGAAGCTTTATATAACGTTAATAATTGTAGTTGGTCGATATTATTTGAGAATTTCCTAGAGTTGGTTGTTTACTATCGATCGAAGCGATAATTCTAGTGGTAACTAGAGATGCTTCCATTCTAAATATGGTTGTATGACGTGAGACAGTGATGACGAAATTTGTTCTGATTGGTTTAAATTGTGTCTTGCCCGAATGTTCTTCCTTACTCTGGAGTGTAGAGAGACTATATATGTACCGCACTGTTTGAGTTGAGAGAAGAGTGATGAAAGTTGTAGAGAAAAAAAGTTGTAAGAGTAAAAAGTTGAGAGTGGAAAAAGCGATTGTATGCAGTTGTTGATGCTCGCTGAATAAAGTTGGAAAACTTCATACGACGACTCCTGTCTTGTTGCTGAGTGAGCAGGCTGCGTGGATAAACGAATCTGAGTTACACTTATCAGGTTTCAAGCATCGGGGCTGAATCAACTGATAAAAAAACCAACATCGAGTGTAACACCTATCCTATCCCGTAACTCAAAGGTCGTTGGGGCACCACAGATGATCGTTTGAGCGTACTCCATCTTTCTCGGTCCTCAGCAACCCTCATGGCTTCGTTCAGTGTCAAACCAGTCCATACTCGAATGTTGTCGTCCCACCTCTTTTTCTGTCTCCTTCTTCTTCTGCCTCCTTAAACCGTGACTTACAGGACCAGGATGGTCTTTGCAAGGCCTGATGCTCTGGTGACGTGGCCATACCATCGGAGTTTCCGTTTCTTCACCACTGTGAGCATGTCAACATTTTGTCCAATGGCTTGTGTGATGGTCTGTCGGACTTCGTTGTTGGTGATGTGCTGGGTATAGGAAATGCCCAGAAGTCTTCTGTAGCACCTCATCTCCATGCTTTGTATTCTTCGTTGTAGATCTGCTGTGAGGATCCATGTTTTGCAAGCGCATAGGAAGATGGAGCTGACTATGGAGTGCAGCAGCCTTATCTTGAAATGTAGACTGATGGTCCTGTCTTTCCAAATGGGCTTCAACCTTGTCAGGGCAGCAGTTGTTTGTGCGATCTTGGAGAGGACTTCCTGTCGGGACCCATTGTCTGATACAACTGCTACTAAATATTTGAAGCTATGCACTGTATTGAGGGGTTGGCCTCGGACTTTATTGTCCATGTTAAAGCCTTTGGTGTTGTTAGTCATCATTTTGTTCTTCTCTGCATTTATTTCCATTCCAAAGGATCTGGAAGTGGTGCCAAGCCTCTGTACACGATGTTCAAGTTTTTGTTCCTATACAGCCAATCCATCAATGTCATCCGCAAAACTGAGGTTGGAGATTGCTCTACCCCCAATGATAACTGTGTCTTCGTGACCTGCAAGCGCATCTGACATGATGCGCTCTAGGAAGATGTTGAAGAGTGTTGTTCTGAACCCGTTCCCGATGGCGCTGTTGTGCAGGACTGTACTGCTAGCCTTGTCATACAGGCTTTTGATGACTTCAATAATTTTAGGGCTGATGTTGTACACTCTCATGGTTGCCCACAGAGCTGCTTGCCAGTCTCGATCAAACGCTTTCTTGCATGCAGCTCTGTGGGCAATCATGAGAGTGCTAACGAAGAAGACGCAAGAAGTATAATGAAAATTATCAACCAAAACTAACTGGAAATGTCGCCAATAAAAAAATACACTAACTCGCGAACAGCTGACGAAAGAATTGCGAAAAAGGTGTGGCCATAATAGTAACAATATTCGTCTGATTGTGCTTTTGTCTGTCTCTGCCTCCCTGTCCCCGCTCCAATCCCCCCACCCCCTCCGCCTCCATCCCCCCCCCCCCCCCCCCCCAAAAAAAAAAGCTTTCAAGACAATGGTACGGTTTGGTGACGTCATAACGTCGTACGGTACAGCAGCTTGACTGAGACGACAGTAGTGTAATGAAAATGACGAGAAAGAAGTGAAACATAGCTGGCCAGTGAATCACGCCATAGACAGCTTGCTACATTAACCACCACTGGCTGGGTCGTCGGGTGTAGTCACATCAGGAGAATCTAAATATACCTCGAACCAATTCTATTCACAATCCATGTCATCCGTTAAAGAGTCAAACTTTATTTTGTTATTTAATTGTGTTGTTCTCACATAGCGCATTTTCCGCGCAAGAGCTGCTCAAGGCGCTGGCCAAGCGCTGTGTGTGCATGATCCGATATGATCGTGTTGCCAAAGACTCGCTATACAGAGATACGTATTTCATGTAATTGTGCTAACATGAGCATCAAAGAATGTTCTCCAAATGCCGGCTGACGGACTAAAAACTATGCACTGCCCTATGACCAGCGCTTTATAAAAGTAAATGGTCAGTCAAGTACCCAGAATAATGACCACATTACGAATGTCCACTTAAATAGAACTGATTGAATTCAAATCTAAGATGCGTCTTACGCTTGACTAAACCCTATGTAGCGCCCAATGCCCACTGGTTTTACCCAAAGGCATCAGAAGAATTTCATGTCACGAACGTTTCGTCTACTAAAAACTACCGTTCAGTGTTTTACATTGATGAACGGTTAGTCAAGCAGGCAGACTAATGATGAAAACAATACGTGCAGCCATTCAAACGCCTAATCTATTTTCATGGTCAGGGCCTGTGGACTGTGTGAACTTCTGGTCCACTCTAATGTCTAATTTCATGCACAGGGTGGAATGCTTGGTATGGCAGCCTAGTAAACCGATTATCAGACGTGACTACATAAAGTCATTGTTTCTTAACGTTCTTGACGGCACGGGCCGCAAGTAGAGCTCAAGTCGTAGGAAAGTGAATTATATTGCTGTGCCTTGCCTCCGTCAGTCTACCACCACTCTGACTGGCAAGCCTTCCAACTTCGCTGGATCAAGGTAAAGGTACTGTAGTTAAAGGCTACTACAGGGAATTCCCCTTTAACGTGTGTTTGTGTGTAGTGGGGAGGGAGGATTGCGTGTGAAGTGCGAGCTTCAAAAGGCCCATTAAGTCTATGAAAACGACGACATTTTGACAGGATTGGGACCTTGTAAATATATGCCTCAAGTGAAAATGTCGTCGTTTGTATAATATTTCCAACCCCTCCTCCGTCCCTTCCCCTAGCTTCCCACACAAAGGTATTGCGCATTGCTCCACCGTAATGTCACTGCCTATAGGTGTACAATTCCAATAGATCAATTCTATATTAATACAGGAAAACACAGTTGAGTTTCTAAATGGTGTGAATAAAGTACAGCATTTTCGTCGACCTATTGATGAATGTTCTATTGATTACAAAAATAAAAGGACGGGGTTAAAACTCCAAAGGTTTGAGAAAAACATGCCTTAACCTGACGCCAACTTTCACACAGCCCCGCCCTGCGTAGCAAAGCAATGCTCATCACCAATGGCATTCAGCGTTGTTTTATACTTTAAGTACGTATGCATGCAATAGGTACAGCAAGACGCTAGGGCCGTACCCTCGGCACCGATACGGGTGAGTGGGTCGTGAGTAAAATTAACGTTCCCGGACACCTTAAGCGTATGGGGGACAGATATGAGTGGGTTCCTGCCCCGGTGCATAAAGTGGGGCCGGGTAGCTCAGTTGGTAGAGCGTCTTACTAGTAACCGAAAGGTACCTGGTTCGAATCCCGGATTGGCCAATGTGTGACCATATTATTTTCCCCTTACCTTCAACTGGTTCGCTGGTGTCAGAATAATGTGACCAGTAGTCGCCTATACGCTTCGGTGTCGTGTGACTATAATCTACAGTTACACGGTGCATAAGACACGATCACACGCGCGACTGGACAAGCCACGCTAGGTACCACTAGTTACACAATAGGGGAAATGACTGTTGCTGGTGGTCAAAGTGTCTTGGTTATGCCCCTTGACTTCCTATTGCATGTGTTTGACGCCATTACCGCAGCACAGACTTGATGTAATGTGACTGAGAAGGCAACAATTGTTTAAAGACAACAATGCTGCATATTATCGTTTACAGTACAGCCTGGGGAAGTTGCACAGCTCGCCGAACTTTATAACAAAATACATACACAGAAGTTTTGCCTGAGCCAAGAACCTTTCAACATGCATCAGATATGACATGGCGCAGCCAATGACCTACCATTCACAAACTGAACAGCAACTACATTGCAGAAGTGTCAGTCAATCAACTTTCGAAAAACAAATACAGTACAATCATATTCATAGCATCGAAATTCCATCATCATCATCATCATCATCATCATCATCATCATCATCATCATCATCATCATCATCATCATCATCGTCATCATCATCCACCAATCAATCAATCAATCAATCAATCATCAATCAATCATTCATCATCATCTTCTTCTATCGACAGTCACAATAAGTATCAACAACCTCCAAAATTAAAAATATAAATACTACAACAATTACTGTAACTTTATAACTATCGTCGTCGCCATAAAAATTATGTGTACCTTATCATGTTATGATAAACGTCATCCACCGCATACAGTCACATAAGTATTTTGTAGTCTCGTGTGTACTTGACCTGTACTGAATTCAGACACAATTTCACTATGAACGCTGTTGCTGCTCACTCTATGAATACTGCTGCTAATACTCTATGAACGCTGCTGCTGATACTCTATTAATGCTGCTGCTTTACATTATGGATGCTGCTGCTTCTGTTACTCTATGAATGCTGCTGCTTCTGATAATCTATGAATGCTTCTGCTTCTGATACTCTATGAATGCTGCTGCTTCCTGATACTCTATGAATGCTGCTGCTCACACTATGAATGCTGCTGCTCACACTATGAATGCTGCTGCTGATACTTTTCATGAATGCTGCAGATGCTATTTTATCAATGCTGCTGATGAGTGTCGATGTGCCAGACAGTAAGATAAAAGTGAACTGAAGTTGGCGCACTTTACAGACGGTTGGCCCTTCGTAATACTGAAGGAACGACACACAACGTCATCACTGTCAGACAACACTCCAGTACTGTATAAGGCCGAGAGAAAACAAGTTTTTGAAGTTTCAAGTTATGAAGTTTTCAAATTTCAAGTTATGAAGATTTCACGTTTCAAGTTATGAAGTTTTTAAGTTTTAAGTAATCACTTGTTCATGTTTCCAGGGTTGACGGTTTTGTTTTTTTAAGCTCTTGCCCCAAGTGTCCAACAAAAAAGTGCCCAGTACTTAAAACAGGTGTTTCAATGGCATCACAAGCGATCTGGTGTCCCAAACAATTGTCTAGCTGACTGGTAACTGATTGTCCAAGTTCAAAACCAACGGCAAGCAAAGGGAACCGAACCACACACACACAACAAAACACAACGTAAACACAGCGGAACCTCAGTCTAGACATTACAAACGTAAACTTGACTACATAAGATTCTCAGAGAAAACAATCCCATCAAATGAGAACGGCGCATGTGGGACTAGACCGTCCGAGTTAAAACACAACAAGAATGGAAAAGTGTAGAAATGAGGCACACCAACATGAATGGTCCAACAGTTAAGAAATCTAAACACAACACAAGCGAGTCAAAAAAAATTACTTATCTAAACATGACTACTCCATAAAGATAATTATCATATACCATCCACACGAGAGAGGGAGAGGATTCTAGTCTCAGTCCCACGCTGTGTGGTGGTATAGCTTCTATACAGGAACTTGCATACTGTAAAGCAGGAAAACACTTGTAATATACAATGTGCAGTTTTAACGACTGTTTGGTGGGCGATGTGTTAAGTGAGTGAATTAACTTTTTTGTTGCTTGGTGGTGGTATTGACTAAGGCTGTGTCACGTGCGCTGTGAGAGGTGTCGCGGTTTAAAGACGGCGCAGTCAACTGTAGCATATGGCTGTGGCCGTGCTGTTTATTTATAGACCGCTACCACACAAAACAAGAAAATAAAACAAACTCGGAGAGGAGAGAGAGAGAGAGAGAGAGAGAGAGAGAGAGAGAGAGAGAGAGAGAGAGAGAGAGAGAGAGAGAATAAAGTTGAGAGTTAGCAAACCACATAGCGCGGGTCCGAGAGATGGAGGTGGGTGCACAGTGGATGAAAAGGAATGGCGGAGGTTTAGCAGAAATGGGAACATGAAGGGGTAGCGACGTCAGCAGGCGTAGCTAAAAGCCTATCGCTGTCTTGCTAGTCAATGCACAAAAAGGTAGCGAGGGTGCCCTTTACAGTACAAGCCTTGAGGTTCCATTTGGACGGCTTGTAGTCGGCGACTATGGTACACATGCGCCTCCTGTACTTGTGGGTTGGAATCCAGCACGCGTATGATATGGGTATCGATGTGAGTTGGTACAGGTCAACGTAAAAGCCTTCGCTGAAGTAGGCCTACTACAACCCCTGTACGCGTCTCCTTTACGCTAACAATGCAGTTGCAGGCTCCAACACATAACACCAGCACATTCTTCTGACCACCTGTATTTGTGCGTCTGTGCATTTGGCCGAAAACGATCCGGTTATTTTGACGTGTCGTGGACGCGACAGGGATGGGAGTAGAATACGACTCGGAAAATGCTTTAGATAATGGTTCCATTCACAGGCTGCAGTTTTATGAACAGGTATAAGGAAGTATTTGAACATTCACACCTCTAAGCTATATATACTTTACCTATCCTATCCTATCCTGTCCCGTAACCCGAAGGTCGTAGGGGCACCACAGATGATCGTTTAACCAGCATACTCCATCTTTCTCTGTCCTCAGCAGCCCTGATGGCTTCGCTCAGTGTCAAACCAGTCCATTCTCGAATGTTGTCCTCCCACCTCTTTTTCGGTCTCCCTTTTCTTCTACCTCCTTGCACTGTGCCTTGCAGAATAGTCTTTGCAAGGCCTGATGATCTGGTGACGTGGCCATACCACCGAAGTTTCCGTTTCTTCACCACTGTTAGCAGGTCATCATGTTGTCCAATAGCTTGTGTGATGGTCTGTCGGACTTCGTCGTTGGTGATGTGTTGGGTATAGGAAATGCCCAGAAGTCTTCTGTAGCACCTCATCTCCATGCTTTGTATTCTTCGTTGGAGATCTGCTGTGAGGGTCCATGCTTCGCAAGCATATAGGAAGATGGAGATGACAAGGGAGCGCAGCAGTCTTACTTTGGAATGTAGACTGATGGTCCTGTCTTTCCAAATGGGCTTCAACCTTGTCAGGGCAGCAGTTGTTTGTGCGATCCTGGAGAGGACTTCCTGTCGGGACCCATTGTCTGATACAATGGCTCCTAAATATTTGAAGCTATGCACTGTGTCGAGGGATTGGCCTTGGACTTTGATGTCCGTATTGATGCCATTGGTGTTGTTGGTCATCATTTTGGTCTTCTCTGCACTTATTTCCATTCCATAGGCTTTGGAGGTGGTGTCAAGCCTCTGTACCAGCTGTTCAAGTTCTTGTTCCTCTCCAGCCAATCCATCAATGTCATCTGCAAAACGAAGATTGGAGATTGCTCTACCCCCTATGCTGACTGTGCCTTCATGGTCTGCAAGAGCATCCGACATGATGCGCTCTAGGAAGATGTTGAAGAGTGTTGGAGAGAGTAGGCATCCTTGACGCACACCGATTGTTGTTCTGAACCAATTCCCGATGGCGCTGTTGTGGAGGACTGCACTGGTAGCCTTGTCATACAGGCTTTTAATGACTTCAATAATTTTTGGGCTGATGTTGTACACTTTCATTGTTGCCCATAGAGCTGCATGCCAGACTCGGTCAAACGCCTTCTTGAAGTCTATGAACACATGATATAGATGTTGTTGGTGCTGTAGGTATTTCTCACAGATTATTCTGAGGTTGAAAATCTGCTCAGTGGTACTTCGCCCTGCCCTGAATCCTGCTTGTTCTTCAGCTATGATTTGTTCAGCTTGGGGTTTCAACCTGTTGAGTATTATTTTCAGGAGGACCTTGCTGGGATGGCTGATGAGGCTGATGGTGCGGTAATTTTCACACTCCTGAAGGTTACCTTTTTTGGGAAGAGTGATGACAAGCGACTGGGTCCATGGTATAGGCCACTCCCCACTCTGCCAGATCTTGTTACAGATAATGGTGAGGGCATCAATCATCGCTTCTCCTCCTGCTTGTAGCAGTTCCGCGGGTATGTTGTCCACTCCTGCTGACTTCCCTTTCTTTAGCGCTTGCACTGCTGCCTCAACTTCTTCCCGGAGAATTGGGAGGATTTCTTCTTCTCTGTTCTCTGGACATGCTAGAACTGATGGGTCTCCATTTGGTGTATGGTTGTAAAGGTCAGAGCAGTACTCTGTCCATCTGTCCAAGACTTCTTGTTCTTCTGTAAGGCATATGCCAGACTTGCTTTGGATAGTGGAGACTTTGGGCTGTTTGACACTTGTCAGTCGCTTCACAGTCTGGTAGGCCTTCTTGCTGTTATTCTTGTTCAGACTGTTCTCTATTTCCTGGCATTGATCTTCTATCCAGTTCTCCTTTGCTGTGAGCATGCCTTTTCGGATGTCATTGTTGATTTTTCGGTAGACATCAGCTCCCTGTGAGGTGTTCTTTTTCTTTTTCATCTCTCTTCGTTTATCACACAGATCCAAAATTTCAGGTGTGATCCACAGCTTGTGGGTTCGGGCATTAAATAGAATAGACCCAACGTTTCCCGGCGTGTCGTAAGAGGCGACTAACAGGGGTGATGTTAGCACGGCATCACTGGGCGAAAGTCTTCTACACAGAAGTCACCGGCCAGGGCGGAGGAACCTCACGTTACTACAGGTTCAACGACCATGTGCTCAGGGCCAAGGCGAGCCACACTGTATTCGTGGATTTCGGCTGTGGCCAACAGCCTGGAGAGGATTGGGCACCGCCAGGTCTTTTTGGCCCAAGACACACTACATGATGACACAATCCACCAATTCCATACCGGATCGGTCGTCGCCCGGGCCGTCACCCGGCACAAGGACCGCGCCTTCCGTTGGCCACCAGGACGGAGGTGTTAAGTATGCTACTGATGGACAATTTAGCAAGATCCGCACGAGAAACAACATCGTCATAGGAACCTGGAACGTCAGGACCCTAACTGCGGAAGGAAAATTAGAAGAACTGGCCCACGAGTTGGACCACTATCGATGGAACGTTCTAGGTATCAGCGAACTGCGATGGAAAGGCCTAGGTGAAACAACGACCGACAAAGGCCACAAGCTCTATTTCAGCGGTAGGAATGACAGGCACGAACACGGCGTTGGATTCTTGGTCCACAAGAACATTCTAGCGACTGTCATGGGTTGCCGCCCAGTCTCCAGTAGACTCATTACCATCCGCCTGAGAGCAGCCCCTTTCAACATCACCATCATCCAGGCCTACGCCCCAACATCAGACTATGACGACAGCGAAGTGGAGGATTTTTATGAAAATCTACAGGCGGTCCTTGACCAAGTGCCGAAGAAGGACATAGTCATAGTGCAAGGCGACTGGAATGCCAAGGTTGGCCAAGATGCGCACCGCAACTGGGGAGACACATGTGGACCCCACTGCAACAACGAGACAAATGACAGGGGTCTGAGACTCTTGGAGTTTGCCAGATACAACAATCTGGTACTGGCAAACACGCTTGGTCTCCACAAAAACTCCAGACGATGGACATGGCACAGTCCTGGCGGGGAGCATCACAACCAAATAGACTACATCATGGTCAAGAAACGCTTCAGATCAAGCATCAACATTGGCAGGACACGTACTTTTCCAGGAGCAGACATCGGAAGTGACCACGATCTCGTGATGATGTCTTTCCGGCTCCACTTGAAGAGAGTAAATACAGCAAAGTGCACTAGACTGAAGTTCGACCTGGACAAACTGCAAGACCCGGAGGTGGCAGAACTATTTCAGGCCACAATTGGAGGGAAATTTGCACCACTGCTCATTTTGGGGGCTGGTGAAGTAGATGTCAACACCATGACCACCACCTTCAACTCAGCTGTGACAGATGCCGCCACTGAGATCCTTGGCAAGCACCGACCAAAGATATACTTTACACCCTTTCATAAAACTGCCACCATGATTTCGCCAACCCAACCTCTCCATAGCTTGTGGCATGTCATGTGGAGCAATAAAATAGTGAAACCGTTGATCACGTTTACAATACAGTGATGCGCATTGTAATATAATAACATTCATTACACCTTTTACTACACTCGTACTCACCACCATGCCCCCTCACCCCAACATTCCCATCTCTCCCCATCTCTCTCTCTCTCTCTCTCTCTCTCTCTCTCTCTCTCTCTCTCTCTCTCTCTCTCTCTCCATATCTCTCTTAATGTTAAAGGTTCTTTATTATGTTAATTTGTTAAGGGACGGATTCGAAGAGAAGACTTTATAGTATATAATTAGTCTAAAATCTTTATCCCTAATAAAAATTGATTTTTACATTCTCTCTCTCTTTCTCTCTCTCTCTCTCTCTCTCTCTCTCTCTCTCTCTCTCTCGTGATAACACGCTTTGAAAATGCCTCCCGATGCTGACTAAAACTGAAGAAGAATCCACTGATACATGTTGAGGGACACAGTTCAGTTTTGTGCACAAAGGTTTTGTAACGACAATGCCTGTCAGCACAGCAAGTTTCAGGGTCGTCTGCGGACGTTTTCATTTTATTTTCGCCGGCTTCATGTTTCGACGTGCAAAACGCAAGACTGAAAATGAGAATTCGCACACTACGCACACATTCATGCCTTCATGCTTGCTTCGTCGTGTACATTATCGCGACGTTACTGCACAGAGCTGGAGATGTGCAACTGAACCCAGGACCCGACACAGGCAAAAGAAGCGAAACACAGATAGAGGACAACACAACAGCAACAACATCAACCACAGCAAAGAGATGGCGATTGCAACCCCATCAACATCAGCGGCGGCAACGGTCGCAGTGGTGAAGACAATCACCAACAGCAACCAAAAGTGAGCAATGAACAGTTACAGTCAGACATACCAGTTTTATTGAGAGAACAGAGCAACACCCAAGAAATCTTAGAACAGACATATTCATGTCAGTAGAAGAGAAACTTTGTAGAAGACTGCATGACATAGAAGATACAATGGAAAGTGATGAGACGAGACAGTGATGTTGAATGAAACAGTAGAAATACTAACAGAACAAAACCAAAAGTTACGACAAAAAGTCAAGAAACAATCGGAAAACATAAGCAAAGACGACGACAAAATAGACTACTTAGAAAATCAAAGTCGACGTCAAAATCTACTGAACTCTTTCACAACATGCTAAAAAAACAAATAAGGCGAAACATGGCGAGATTGTGAAAGGTCGGTGCTGCGAGTTATCAGGGACTTGATGAAGATTGAAGCAACAATACTGATTGATATGAGGGGGCTCACAGACTGGGGAAAATTGTTATTGTACGCTTCTATAATGTTAAGGACAAAGAGCTGGTCTTGCGAAGTGCACACAAATTGAGTAGGCATTGTGCACAATGTGCAATTTCAGAGGACTTTTCTAAGGCTGTGAGGTAGAAAAGGAAGGGGGTAACGGGGTTGATGAAAATGTATCACTCAAAAAAGGGGAAAAAAGCCAATCTTGTGGACGACAAACTGTACACACCACGATTGACCTTGACCAAAAAGAAATGAAGAAGGTAGACCGCCCGCGACCGGGTTACACAGGATTAAACAACAGCAACACGACCGGCACAGCGAAACGACACGAACTACATGCAGAAAACTCTTCCATAAAATGACAAGAAAACGGCCGTAACCTCAGTTCGTTCACTGTACGGCAGTCGGCGACACACGGTCACACACAGACAATCAACGTTATGAACATGAACAAAACACATACGAAAACCACGAAAGTGCACGTACAAGCATTTTCAACGACGACGACGACAATACATTCAACACACGACGACTAAAAACCCGACTGTTCACATCACCACACCAACAACAGCAACAGTCACAGTATCAACAAGAGAGACAAAAGCGAAAAGGAAAAAAGACAGAACAACAACAGAAGCAGCAGCGACAGCAAGAAGAACAGCAGCAACAACGACACCTCCTGGCGCGCAACACCGGCTGTACGTCAACGACAACGACGACATCTTTGTCCCGAACCTTGCCGCTAACGACACTACACAGCGACACACGCTTCTTCGCTTGGGCTTAGAATAAACAGCCGCAGAGGGTGGGGGACCACTCCACGAGGACGACGACACAAAACAGCCACGGTCCGGCAGCAACCGCAACAGCAACAACAATGACAAGAGCAACGCCGGTGGCAACGATGGTTAGGTAGGTGGCCGAGCCGAAGATGTCAACACCAATGCCGCGACAACCACCACGCTACGACTCGTTTTCTACAGCACACGATAGTGTTATGATATGCACATATGTTTATCCTCAAAACTCTAAATGGTATGAGCAAACTGATATTAGTTGTGATATAATCAATGTAGACATCTGTCTATCAAATGTATTAGAAAAAGATTAAGGATTCGTGTGTGGAAATAGGAACAGCAACAAGCTACAGCAATCCTTACAGCATTGTGTTAGAGAAGGCCATGGGACGATGCTGAAGATGATGATCACGGCCCACGACGATAGTCAGAGGACAAGACAACAAATCAGTTTGGCTCTCCTTTATGTGACGTTTTTGATTTAGTTATTCTTACTGGTTTCTGTGAAGGAGACGGAGAAGGAAAATTTACATACGTTTGACCTATGTGGGCAGTAGCGTAATAAGACTATTTTTTTGTGCTTACATGATTTATTGCAACTCAATCTTAATTTGAATGTTGGTGATACAAATTTATCACAGCATTTTCCTGTGGAATTGTGTATATTTAATAACACAGTTCGTGTGCGTCCGCTGGATCAGGCGAGACATAAACAGATAACAAAACATATTTGGGCTGAAAATAAAAGGAACGAGTTAGCTGATGCGACTTTAACAGAAGACGCAATAATGTTATTAAATGAAGCAAGAGCACTAATGGGGGTGAATTCAAACAGCACTATTGACGCTTTAATCTGCTGGTTATCTCGCGTGTCCCAATGTATGACAAAAACGAGTAAGTAGTCGAATGAGCCGTGCAGAGATCCATCTTGGTTTGACAGAGGCTGTAAAACAAAACAGACCGAAACAAGAGCATTGAGAAGATATAGAATGCCAATTGACCAGGAGCATAGAATGGCTTATTGTCAATGTAGGAGAGAATATAAACTGATGCAAAAGGAGAAAAGAGAACAGTATAGGCAAGAGCAAGTGATAGCACGTACAGTCTTCAGGAAATGGTTTAGAATTTTGAAAAGTTGTTCGCACAGTCCTGAGAAGATCCCAACCTAAACCCAAGATACCACTAGAACAATGGCAACTGTATTTTGAAACTTTACTAAAAACTTTACTGAGCGCACCAAAAAAGAACTTTTTTGTTTTTTTGGGTTTTTTTGGGGGGCTGCAGTTTATTATTCCTTTCTATCGGTAAACTCTGGGCCGCCTCCCCCGGGAAAGGCGTAGTCGCAGCCAGTGGCGCGCCCAAACCCTACCTACCTAACATTATTTGTGAATTTTTGACATTTTTCCTGGGGGAGCAAACCGGAGTACCCGGAGAAAACCCCCGAGACGTTGCCCGGGTCGAAAGTAAATAATATTCGGAGAAACATAACGCCCAGAGGCTGGGCTCGGACCCACGCCAGTCAGGCGCCATTGGTTTCTGGCTTGTGGACAAGGCAAGTTAGTCCCGCCTTAGCCCACTGGGCCACTACGCTCGCGTACTAATAAAATACACCAAGCAGAACCCTGTGCCACTGACTATTGTCACATCAATTATATGCCTATAACAGAAGAAGAGATCGCTTTGCAGCAGTGCGGCATTTGAAGCGTAACAAAGCAAGTGGTTGGGCCGGAATTCCTGCAGAAGTGATAACAAATATTAATGTTATGCTGTTTATGCTTGACTATCTGAATGCTCTTCTTGATGCTGGCTATTTTCCAGAAATTTGGCCCAAATCAATTATTGTCCCCTGTATGAGAAAGGTGATGCCGATGATCCTAACAAATACAGAGGCGTATCATTAATAAGTGTTGTGAGTAAAAATATTTACAAATAGTTTAAACAAGAGGTTTACACAGTGGATAAAAGAAAGGAATTAGATCGCAGAAGAACAAGCGGGTGTAAGGGCGGTTACTCGACAATAGATTACATATTTACATTATATCCAATTATTCAAAGGACCCTTGCGCAAAATAAGGGGAAGGTTTATGTGGCATTTGCGGATTATAATAAAGCGTTCGATTCTGTGGATAGAGATAAGCTCTAAGAAAGGATTATCTAGAAAAACGGTAAAATTGTTAAGAAGCATGGATGAAAAAGTTCTCTTTTGCGTAAGGATGTGACAGGACAACACATACTTCTTCGAATCGCCTGTCGGACTGAAGCAAGGGTGCTTACTTTCGCCGAAAATTTTCTATTTGTTTATAAACGGTTGCAGAAGAATTAAAGACTGGCGGTAGACACGGAATACATTTATCAAACCTTATAGAAGAATTTTTTTCCATTATTGTTTGCCGATGATATCGCCTTGATTTCACACACACCGTAGGACTACAGAATCAACTAAACGTACTAGCACGAATTTCACGCAGAATGGGTTTAAATGCTTTAAGTGTAACTTTAGATAAAACTAAAGTCATGGCTTTTAGGAAAGGAGGGTAGCTCGCAGCTCACGAGAAATGATACTTAAATGGGGAAAGATTAGAGGTCGTAAACTCGTATACCTATTTGGGCTTTGCTCTAACAACTAAGCTATCCATTAGTACAGCAATGGAACACATTTCGAAGAAAGCAAAGAAGAAAGTCCTGGATATCCTAGTGCACTATAGAAGATTGAATGCAACGACATTGCAATATTTTTACGTTTTTGTATGATCGGTAACTGTAACTGTAGATTATAGTCACACGACACCGAAGCGTATAGGCGACTACTGGTCACATTATTCTGACACCAGCGAACCAGTTGATGGTAAGGGGAAAATAATATGGTCACACATTGGCCAATCCGGGATTCGAACCAGTTACCTTTCGGTTACTAGTAAGACGCTCTACCAACTGAGCTACCCGGCCCCTCAGTATGATTGGCAAGTTATGCTGCTCTTTTATACGCAGCAGGGGCGAGGGGGTTAAGGAAGTGGTGGAGGAGGTTGAGAGAGTTCAGCTGTATGCATGCAAGAAGTTATTATCTTTTAGCCAGAAAACACTTAGCTCTATGATTAATGGGGAACTGGGTAGGCATCCTCTTTTCATTCATTCTCTCATGAAAGCAGTCAAGTACTGGTTAAAGCTGCTAGCCATGCAATGCCAAATGATAGAATACCCAAAGGAACTTATGACTGCCTGTAACCATTAGATGGCAGTGGTGTAGACATGGCTAAATCATATCAACAAAATATTTGTTCCAGTATGGCTTTGGATTTATTTGGATTGAGCAGCAAGCTGAAAATGAGATAGTTTTTTTTTTACATGTTTAAACAGCGCTTGATAGATTGCTATGCACAAACCTGGCACGACAAAATAAGTAACAGCGACAGGTTTATTTATTACAACCATGTCAATGCCCTGTGAACCGTCATCGATAGTGTAGGGATTAGTAAAACCATGTCAATGGCCTGTGAACCGTCACCGACATTGTAGGGTTTAACCATGTCAAGGAAAACACTACAACACAAAAGACACCAACAGTTGGCTGAATAATGGTGACTTACAAAGCAGAGAGGTAGTGACTGGTTGATGATGAACGTGTGTATGTATGTAAGTATGTATGTGTGTATGTATGTATGTATGTATGTATGTATGTATGTGTCACGTGGGGTTTATGGGCTCTGCACAATGGAATTATGGACCCTCACGTTTATTCGGTGGGAACTGCTAGTAAGTCACCCTATGAATTACTTTAATAAATTTATTTGTTTAGCTCGTTCTGTGTTAAGGTTGGGGTACAGAAATAGATAGAAAAATGGTAAAAGATTACTGTCACACTAGCTTTCACACGGCTATGAATCATATGTAGTCCAGCCACTTGATAACAGTTAAAATCACACATTTATTTCTTCTACTCTATACAAGATTCTCTAAGTACTAATCTAACTTAAAAAGTCTCAGTCACTGCTAATAGTTCGATCGCTGATAGTCTAGGCAGCTGTTTTTCTTCCTCGGGCACTTGCTATAATATTTCATGTAGATTTGGACTACTGTGGTCCGTTTTACAGTTTCTGAAGAGTTGGACTACTGTGGTCCTGTTATGATCAGTTTAAGTGCACTTCTGGGTGTACACTTAACTTTCTTATGGTGCGGTCGAAGTCCTTCTGTGAGGTAGCTTCTGGTACACCTTTGTAGTTGTGTAGTTGGGTTCCCTTGCCACGCTGTGGGGTCTGACAGGGTGTCTTTCAAGGCAGCTCTTTCCGTCTTGTGCGGTAGAGGATCCTCAACCAACTAGTCGTTTCTGTGGAGTGGGGTGCACAGGATAGCTCGGGATAGCTCGGGATAGCTCGCCTGCTCGTCTGTTTGACAAGTTCAGGCCCGTGATGACTTGAGAGAATTCTAAGATTTCAAAGTCCTGCTTCCTGGTCTATGAGTGTAGAGATTTCTCTAGCTGTGGAGATGTTGACTCTACCTCGTCTCACACACGACTGATCCAAACTGTCTTAGGTTTTGACACATTCAAAACTGCTCTACCCACTGAGCCTGCTCTGATTGGTTAAAACGGTCCGATTCAAAGCTCAAGTGCTGAGTCACTGCGATGTGGGTCGGGCTCGCGGTGTGCGGTCTGCTGTGTAATTTAATTGCTGCTGTGTAATAGTCTAACTTCTCTACTGTTACAAAGACTACACATGGCTAAATAGTCAATGGGCAGGGTTGACCTCATCACTACTTCCGTCTCCGTCCCCTCGATTGAAACTCTCTGACCCCCCCAAATCTCATTTCTTACGGCACGTTTCAACACTCGGAAGTATTACAACGTTAACACATCTTCATAAGAATGACATATTAAGACAATTTTATTATCAACTTAACACTAAGACAATATTATTATCAAGTAACAATAATAATAACTACCCGTCCTATATAAATTACACCTGCAGCCATAATTAACCCGGACAAGCCGTCCTTCAAAAATCAATACAAAAACTACAAGCGCAATGCAACCTTGACCTGGTCTACTAACACTACCGGAATGCAAATTATTTATACACATCTTATTTATATATCTAACAATATTTCACTACAAACCTTATTCAGATATTTATAATTGCACATTTTATTCAAACAGTCATATCTGAAAGTCTGTATAACTTGAAGTTTTATTCAGTTCGTAGGAGATATATATATATTTACCTGTGCCAATGTTATTGAAATACATGTGTGTTTTAACAGGCTGGCTTGTTATAGCCTGGAGGAGGGGGTGGCATATTAGCGAACTCCTTTACCCACAATTAGAATGTAAGTCACAAAACAGCCGCCCGCTCACAAACAGTGTCTGAGCCACAGCTGAAAGCATATACCGTAAGTTTATTAAGTAGAGCGTATGGTTGACTAAGTAGGTCGTATGGCTCAGCAAGCTAGGCTGTTTGTCGAGGTTTCAACGAATTAACGTTTGTAAGACTCTAGAAATGTAGAGGCAAACCGTGTCGCTATCTCATATGGTTCAGTACTTCATGGCGTTACACAGTGCGTTGACTTGCAGCAAATGCGCTTTTTAGATTGAATCTAATAGTTTTTTGAGCTAGCTTTGCGCAACACGGGATTTAAAATGGTTATTATAAACACTAATTTTCAGGCAGCATATGTATTTCCTGAACAACTATAAAGTGTGTGTGCTCCGTGTCCAAATGTTTGCAATAGCTGTCACCAACGTAAAGCCAGACGGGTAGAGAGTCAGCTGCATGACTATTGTTTAAGGTCAAAGTTGACAAGCACAAGGAAACTTCGGTATTAATGAAACAATAACAACAAGAAGACGTGAAACGCGCAGCAAGACCAAGATTACCCACAACTTCCATCTTCCAAAGACAAACAGACCTATAGTGTCAATGGTAGGACAATATTTTGACGCCTGATAAATCTAACCGACGTATCTTCTGCTTTGAAAACGAGCCTGATCACCTTGCATGTCATAAGCTGAGGGTGGGCGAGACACCCATAAATTAAAATCATAACCCCTTCTCCCTCCCTCTTGTCCTTCATGATCCTCCCTCCTCCCCCCCCCCTCCACGAAACATACTACAATCTCTTCCCAGTCTGCAATCACACTCCCCATCAAACCCACCCCATTCCTTAAGACCGTGGCCTAGCGACCTACTTGAGGTTACACACAAAAACTCGATCTAGTGATTAAAACCACATTACTTTAAACAGTAACTACACTCGATGTAGGGATTAAGCCAGCTCTATTCTAGCTGAGGTAAAAATGTCATCGTGTGAACGGATTTGTCACCCATGCGGATTAAGAGGAAAAGTCGTGCGGATTAAATGCGGGGACGTATTTAAAAACAAGAATACTGATATTGGTATAAATGAAGACTTAAAGTCGGGGCCATCAATGGCTGTTAGGGCGTGGGGCTATAACACAGAAAGGGGTTGCAATGAAATGTGAAGCAACACCGTAGAAAACTAAACCCCAGCCTTACTGCTTTCTTTCAAACAAACACAACACTGGCTAAAATTAAAAGTACAAAAAAGTTGGAGTTGTTTTTGCACACTTTGAGTGAATCTTAAATGGTTGTTCTATATTTCATTGTTCTTAAACAGCGCTTTTCCAACTCAAGACCTGCTCAAGGCGCTGGCAGATACAAGATTTAACTCAAGTCGCGCCAGGTGCCCACTTGCTGGGTTATACCAGTCGTATTACGCCCCAGATAACTGAGCAAATACCAGCATGGCCACCGCAGTTAGGGGAGAATGGACATGGCTTGCTAGCTGTATTTATTTAGGTAGCACTTATCCGTCTAGGGCGATGGAATGCGTGCGTGCACAGACTAGACCTCAGTGTATACTCTCATCCGAACTTAACCCTTAATTCTTGACTTACTGTCAAACTGATGGAGTTGTTTACAATGTTTACATACTGTACTTAGAAAAAATCCAATTCTCTCTTGAGCACACCTTAAATTAGTCAGATGAAAGGATGTAAACACTTCCATGATTCATCATCAAATACTAAGGTAATGTAGTAGGCCTAATTGATTCACTTCCATAACGTAAGTAAAGCATATACTTTAATGTTATCATTTTACTTTGATTTTTTGCAACATAAACGCTGATTGCAGCACGCATTTTAATGGGCACATTATTTTTTTTGTTCCAAACACTCAATCCTGACGCATAAAAACTAAAATAAATTCTTGCTCTAAAACATGAAATGAGGTTTCCAACGAAGCATGCACGGTACTGTTAAAATTAGTTTGGGAAACAGGGAACGGGGTTTTAAGAGGGACTATTTGAATTGTTTGGGGGTGAGATTGCACAGTTGGTTGAAAGGCTTGTGAACTCCACCACTCTGGCTGTTCTTCTACAACTTTAGTCACGCGTGATAAAGAAAACAGTCCAAGCAAGCCAGGACATTTACAACACCCTGTCGGCTGCCCTTACTAAAGCTGGCGACACCAACCCATCTATTGTAAAGCTCTAATGACATCCAAAGTGCATGCCACGTGTCCCATTTTAAACATTCTATAAATAACTAAGCAAACGCAAGTATTGCAATAATGTTAAACGTGTTTGCCCTTGAACACTTTGAAACATTTGCTGTTTGAATGCAACGATTCAAGTGCTCTCTTGTTTAACAAAGAACCAGAATTAGTTTCGATATTTGTGTCATTTACTTAGCAAAAAGGTTTACAGGTATTTCTGTAGGTCCATTTCTCTCATAAACGTTAGTATATCTTAAGCCCCAGTCCGACCTACGATTCTCATAAGATTTACCCGGTCACATGCTGCAATAAGTTGTACAACAAGCTTACGATAACATTTCATGCGGATCCATAGTAGTTTTAGAGAATAGAACATGTTCTAATTCCTGCGATGAAATCATAAGTCCGGACCAATCAGAACGTGCTGTGACGTCCTTGACATTGCGACTGAAGAAAATGGCCGACACCACAACACAAAGGCTATCATCGGATCAAAGAGCAGTACAAAAGCCCCGAGTGTCTCATTCCTTCCGATCCAAGGCAATACCCGCTATCGACAAACGTTTCCTCCTCATCTGCCACTAACACTGCTAAATATGGCAAACAATCTTCTTTCTCACTCTCCGAACTGCTCACAATGGAACTGTTGGCCATAGTGTTGTTTCGGTCACAGTGTTGTTTCGGTCACAGTATTGTTTCGGTCAGTGTTGTTTCGGTCACAGTATTGTTTTGGTCACAGTGTTGTCTCGGCCACAGTGTTGTTTTGGCCATAGTGTTGTTTTTTTCGGAGAACTTCATTCAGGCGTCTCCTTATACTTTGGAAAAATCAATCACCTGATTTTCACCAAGCCCAGATGATAGTCATACAGTGACGAGCTGAGAACACAGCCAATGGACATCTGTATCAATGGCACATCATCTGTATCAATGGCACATCATCTGTATCAATGGCACACCATCTGTATCAATGGCACAAATCCATACATGCCAACCATTGGCAGCAGAGAAGGGGAGATAATCTTTCCTATCATTCCTTCAGTGCGGTTAGCACTTGGAATGGGTGACCGCAAAACGTGAAGCGACAAATAACAACGCCCCCAGTTGACTCAACTGTGACTGAGTACCTACTACCTTAATGGTGGGGAAGGTAAAGCAGCAAGGGAGAGAGATGGGCATCACCCTCATTACGCTGGCCCAAGATAAGTGTGATCTCCAACGCCACGCTCTCCTACGGCCACAATTAGGCTTTGGGACTACCTTTACCTTACCTTTTTATCATCCCTTCGTTCCACGGAGGACAGCTATATCTTTCCTATCATCCCTTCATTCCACGGAGGACAGCTATATCTTTCCTATCATCCCTTCATTCCACGGAGGACAGCTATATCTTTCCTATCATCCCTTCATTCCACGGAGGACAGCTATATCTTTCCTATAATCCCTTCATTCCACGGAGGACAGCTATATCTTTCCTATCATCCCTTCATTCCACGGAGGACAGCTATATCTTTCCTATCATCCCTTCATTCCACGGAGGACAGCTATATCTTTCCTATCATCCCTTCATTCCACGGAGGACAGATATATCTTTCCTATCATCCCTTCATTCCACGGAGGACAGCTATATCTTTCCTATAATCCCTTCATTCCACGGAGGACAGCTATATCTTTCCTATCATCCCTTCATTCCACGGAGGACAGCTATATCTTTCCTATCATCCCTTCATTCCACGGAGGACAGATATATCTTTCCTATCATCCCTTCATTCCACGGAGGGCAGCTATATCTTTCCTATCATCCCTTCAATCCACGGAGGACAGCTATATCTTTCCTATCATCCCTTCAATCCACGGAGGACAGCTATATCTTTCCTATCATCCCTTCATTCCACGGAGGACAGCTATATCTTTCCTATCATCCCTTCAATCCTCGGAGGACAGCTATATCTTTCCTATCATCCCTTCAATCCTCGGAGGACAGCTATATCTTTCCTATCATCCCTTCAATCCACGGAGGACAGTTATATCTTTCCTATCATCCCTTCAATCCACGGAGGACAGCTATATCTTTCCTATCATCCCTTCAATCCACAGACAGTTATATCTTTCCTATCATCCCTTCATTCCACGGAGGACAGCTATATCTTTCCTATCATCCCTTCAATCCTCGGAGGACAGCTATATCTTTCCTATCATCCCTTCATTCCACGGAGGACAGCTATATCTTTCCTATCATCCCTTCATTCCACGGAGGACAGCTATATCTTTCAGCCACTAATAAGGATTATATCCAACATGCTGTCAATAACCTCTACAGCTATATCTTTCCTATCATCCCTTCATTCCACGGAGGACAGCTATATCTTTCCTATCATCTCTTCATTCTCACGGAGACAGCAACTAATAAGGATGATATCCAAGATGCTGTCAATAACCTCTACAGCTATATCTTTCCTATCATCCCTTCATTCCATGGAGGACAGCAACTAATAAGGATTATATCCAAGATGCTCTCAATAATCTCTACAGCTATATCTTTCCTATCATCTCTTCAATCCACGGAGGACAGCAAGTAATAAGGATTATATCCAAGATGCTCTCAATAACCTCTACAGCTATATCTTTCCTATCATCCCTTCATTCCATGGAAGACAGCAAGTAATAAGGATTATATCCAACATGCTGTCAATAACCTCTACAGCTATATCTTTCCTATCATCCCTTCATTCCACGGAGGACAGCTATATCTTTCCTATCATCTCTTCATTCTCACGGAGACAGCAACTAATAAGGATGATATCCAAGATGCTGTCAATAACCTCTACAGCTATATCTTTCCTATCATCCCTTCATTCCATGGAGGACAGCATCAACTAATAAGGATTATATCCAAGAGCATCCCTTGTTGGCCATAACAATGTAACTGTAGATGATGATGATGATGATGTGATCTTGTAAGGCGCCAAAAAAAATCCATGTACGTAGTGTTCATGCTCTATGCGCACTAAGACGGTGATTCTGCCATATTAAAACAAGTAAGTTTTTAGTCCTTTCCTGAAGATTGGCAGGGATGGAGCTTGCTTCAAGCTCAGGGGAAGGGAGTTCCACAGAGTGGGTGCAGCATTTTTGAAGGAGCGCATTCCAAGAGTCTTTTTGGTTGTGTTGCTTGTGCGCACACTGGGGGTTTCAAGTCTACACTGAGCACCTGACCTGAGTTCGCGTCTGGGTTGGTAAGGGGAGACCAGTTCTGTGAGGTAGGTGGGAGCAGTGCTCGTGAAGCACTGATAGGCAAGTGCCAGGATTTTGTAGTCTAGTCTTTCTTCAACGGGCAGCCAATGAAGAGAACGAAGTCCAGGTGAAATGTGCTCATTCCTTTTTTGTTTTAGAACAATCCTTGCTGCAGTATTTTGAACAAGTTGTAGTCTCTGCAGTTGTGTTTTGGGTAGTTCCCAGAGGCAGCTGTTACAATAATCCAATCTAGAGAGGATGAGAGAAGTTGCAACTGATCTGGCTGTTCTAAGATTTAACAATGGGCGAAGTCTGCCTAGCATTCTGATGTAGAAGTAGCATGTCCTCACGATGAAACTAACATGCGTTGACAAGGTTAGTCGGCTGTCAATGTACAAGCCTAGGTTTCGCACTACGTCAGATGGTGTGATCTTGGCCTCTCCAATTTGTACAGAGTCGATGCTGGTTTTCGCTAGGTTGGTCTTAGACCCACACAGCAAAATCTCTGTCTTGAAGTCATCCAGTTTGAGCCTATTTGACGACATCCAGTTCTTGACTTCCTCACAGCAATGCTCCACCGATGTCACTGCCTCCTGTGCTGACTGTGCTGTAGGTCTGAATGCTGTGTAGAGTTCTGTGTCGTCGGCGAACATTTTTCGATTGAGGCCATGCCTTTCGACAACAGAGCCTAGCTGACAAGTGTAGATGCAGAACAGCAGAGGGCCCAGTTCTGAGCCCTGAGGGACTCCACATGATAGTTCCATCTCTGGTGAGGATGCATGGTTGATTGTGACATACTGGGTTCTGTTTCGCAAGTATGATACAAACCAGTCCAATGCAGGCCCAGTCACTCCAACTTCACAAGACATGCGATCAAGGAGAACAGTATGATCAAGAGTGTCAAATGCCGCACTGATATCTAACAAGATTATAGTCACACGACCCCCGAAGCGTATAGGACTCGAACCAGGTACCTTTTCTTACTAGTAAGACGCTCTACCAACTGAGCTACCCGCCTCCCTCCGCCCTCCGGGTTGGCATGGAACACCTATCCTATCCTGTCCCGCAACCCGGAGGTCGTAGGGGCATCACAGTTGATCGTTTAACCAGCATACTCCATCTTTCTCTGTCCTCAGCAGCCCTGATGGCTTCGCTCAGTGTCAAACCATGGAACACACTGCATGATTTAATGGGTAGATCTGACTGAGCCTTTACTTAATGATTCGTCTGTAATATTAGTTATAGAACTGGTTGGGCGTTAATATTTGGTTTGTTTTTTTGTTGTTGGTTTATTTTTCCCACACCATTGTTAACCAAAAGACCATCAATAAGTCTTATCATTTGGACGAAAAAAAAAGAAGATATTAAAATAACTGAAACCTAAAGTAATCAAACATGGAGGTTACTGATAAAACACCCGTATCACTGTGGTAGTGAATATACCAGTAGCAGGCTCCATAGCAATGTCATTCTAACCGTGGTAGTGTGTACAACAGTAGCAGGCTCCCTAGCACTTTCAGTTTAACCGCGGTAGTGTGTACAACAGTAGCAGGCTCCCTAGCACTTTCAGTTTAACCGCGGTAGTGTGTACAACAGTAGCAGGCTGTCTATCAGTGTCATTCTAACGGTGGGTGCATTACTGCCTTTGGGCGCGCTAGTTCACGCTTGTTTGAACTCTTTTACAGTACCGAAGACAGAAGTTCGGATGATAACGTAAAGACTTCTGGGTCTAGAAGGCAACCGACGGACGATGGATAAGCGAGCAACTGTTATCATAATAAAGAGCGATCGTTTTATTTTATCGTTCTTATATAGCGCTTTTCCAGCTCAAGAGCTGCTCAAGGCGCTGGCCAATACAGGATAAAACTCAAGCCGTCCGAGACGCCCGCTTGCTGCGTGACGCATCGTCTGACGTCGCCCCACACCACGACGAATGACGAATAACAGAACGGAAAATTCAGATGAAATCTTAGACATGCGATTAGGTAGAATATCATTATGTATGAGCTGCCAAGCGTTTGTTCTTTCGTTCTTCCGCTGGTACGTTGTTAACAAAAACGTCATTATTGTGACTGACACGACGGTTCATTGCCCCTGCGATGGTGGCAGGGTACACGTATGGGGGGATGGGGGGGGGGGTACTAAGGCAGCTGATAATGACCTCAATTTGCTGCTCTGCTTCACACACAGCTCACAATCTCACACCCGCTCACACAAAGATGGGCGGCCCCGATGGCCCGAGTTACAGCCTGTCTCGGTCAGCGCCTTGAGCAGATCTCCCAGCAGGAAAAGCGCTAATATAAGAACAATGAAATAAATACATTTGAACCACTCATGGATAACAACAAAATAATAGAAATGAGATGTGAAATAGAGAGAGAGAGAGAGAGAGAGAGAGGGGGGGGGGGGCCACATACAGACCAACACAAAGACAGTATTGAATATGCAAAGAAACGAACAGGTAAAAAACATTGCATGCGTTTGCATCCAGGCATACAATTGAAACGAATAGTACCACAACAGTTATGACGAAGGAAAAGGTCAATTGTGCTTACCTATTATCACAAGACAAGCAGCAACCGCACATGAAAGAATGCTGACAATGACACCGTTTTGAATTTATTTCTGCTTAAGACTGACTCAAAACACAGCAAATCAATCTCTAAAAATGTTAACTGCAATCTGCTTCTCCAGTATATTAATGAATAATTAATAACGAGATTAATATTTAAAAAAATCGGACACACATTATACAGCGGTGAACAGACTACAGTAGAAATGGTGGATTGGTGGCATGACTGATTCATTTAAGAGGCGGACTGTCCACACAACGATTACCCGTCTAGCCAATATAAACTGGTAATTTTAACTGCAGTAGAAAGACAATATCCGTTTTGATGGACAAGTAATGGCATGTCTGGATGTCAGCTAACGTGGGCGAGTCTGAATCCACAGCCTGACAGGAAAATAAATCATAACTAAAGTTTCGGAGAAAAAAAAAACAACCGATTATTGTGACTGAAAATACACAAACAAATGAAAATTTACCCGATGCTTCCCAAATGAAGGGAAAACCGTTTTAGCCCAAACAATGGCAGTACAAAGCATTGTAGTCATTACTAAAGACGGCCAACAAGCATTGTGCGTGGATGCATGTACTATGAACAGGAAAAGAACAAACATGGTTTCACTTATGCAACACACTAAACTACTGATGTATTGCTATAATCATTCACTGACACACTCAAATACCTCTAATAAGCTGCGCACTGGAGACTAAAATACAAATCAGACACTGATGATTAAAAAGATTTTTTATTTAAAAAGCTGCAGCAACTTCTTTTTATTCAATTCAAATTTCAATCATTTATTTTCATCAATATTTTGGTTTCTTCTGAAAGATC
This sequence comes from Oncomelania hupensis, assembly GCA_036898135.1. Lineage (NCBI taxonomy): Eukaryota > Metazoa > Mollusca > Gastropoda > Littorinimorpha > Pomatiopsidae > Oncomelania > Oncomelania hupensis. The sequence continues at coordinate 2,751,600 of CM072524.1, read as the reverse complement.
TATGTAAATTAGTTTATCTCATTACTTCGATTTTAAGAGACGTCGTTCTGTGCCTTGACATAGTTTGGAAATGTTGACAACTTTGTGTTTCCACTTTTACTTTCTATGGTCCTGACCTCACCCTACGTCTCATTTGACTGCGTGATTACAGCACTTAATTGTACTGGAAACTTTGAAGTGACCTATATTGATGCTGAGCTGGTTAAAGGCTTCTTTGTATACCCATATTATGGTATATTTCCTTCCTCTTCACTGCAACTGCTCCATGTCAAACTTTTTTTGTGATGAAGTAACAAACGACGAATGATGATGATGATGATGATGATGATGATGATGATAATGATGATAATGATAATGATGATAATGCTGATGATGATGATAATAACGATACTACTACTACTACTACTACTACTACTACTACTACTACTACTACTACTACTACTACTACTACTACTACTACTACTACTACTACTACTACTACTACTACTACTACTACTACTACTACTACTACTACTACTACTACTACTACTACTACTACTACTACTACTACTACTACTACTACTACTACTACTACTACTACTACTACTACTACTACTACTACTACTACTACTACTACTACTACTACTACTACTACTACTACTACTACTACTACTACTACTACTACTACTACTACTACTACTACTACTACTACTACTACTACTACTACTACTACTACTACTACTACTACTACTACTACTACTACTACTACTACTACTACTACTACTACTACTACTACTACTACTACTACTACTACTACTACTACTACTACTACTACTACTACTACTACTACTACTACTACTACTACTACTACTACTACTACTACTACTACTACTACTACTACTACTACTACTAATGATGATGACGCTGAAAAAGTTAGTGGCAGTAGTGGTAATGGTGGCGCTACAGGTGGCGAGATACTGATGGTGTTAACAATCCTATCCTATCCTATTGTTAAGTTGAAACGCGCACGATAGTTCGTGTGTGACGCGCGCGATAGATCTGATCGTTTTATTTCGCAAAGCATGCAATAATAGAGTCACAGAGTGTATTTACCTTTGATTTGATTTTGCGTTGTTGTTAGAGGAAGCTTTATATAACGTTAATAATTGTAGTTGGTCGATATTATTTGAGAATTTCCTAGAGTTGGTTGTTTACTATCGATCGAAGCGATAATTCTAGTGGTAACTAGAGATGCTTCCATTCTAAATATGGTTGTATGACGTGAGACAGTGATGACGAAATTTGTTCTGAATGGTTTAAATTGTGTCTTGCCCGAATGTTCTTCCTTACTCTGGAGTGTAGAGAGACTATATATGTACCGCACTGTTTGAGTTGAGAGAAGAGTGATGAAAGTTGTAGTTGTAGAGAAAAAAAGTTGTAAGAGTAAAACGTTGAGAGTGGAAAAAGCGATTGTATGCAGTTGTTGATGCTCGCTGAATAAAGTTGGAAAACTTAATACGACGACTCCTGTCTTGTTGCTGAGTGAGCAGGCTGCGTGGATAAACGAATCTGAGTTACACTTATCAGGTTTCAAGCATCGGGGCTGAATCAACTGATAAAAAACCAACATCGAGTGTAACACCTATCCTATCCCGTAACTCAAAGGTCGTTGGGGCACCACAGATGATCGTTTAACCAGCGTACTCCATCTTTCTCGGTTCTCAGCAACCCTCATGGCTTCGTTCAGTGTCAAACCAGTCCATTCTCGAATGTTGTCGTCCCACCTCTTTTTCTGTCTCCCTCTTCTTCTGCCTCCTTACACCGTGACTTACAGGACCAGGATGGTCTTTGCAAGGCCTGATGCTCTGGTGACGTGGCCATACCATCGGAGTTTTCGTTTCTTCACCACTGTGAGCATGTCAACATTTTGTCCAATGGCTTGTGTGATGGTCTGTCGGACTTCGCTGTTGGTGATGTACAGGGTATAGGAAATGCCCAGAAGTCTTCTGTAGCACCTCATCTCCATGCTTTGAATTCTTCGTTGTAGATATGCTGTGAGGATCCATGTTTTGCAAGCGCATAGGAAGATGGAGCTGACTATGGAGCGCAGCAGCCTTATCTTGAAATGTAGACTGATGGTCCTGTCTTTCCAAATGGGCTTCAACCTTGTCAGGGCTGCAGTTGTTTGTGCGATCTTGGAGAGGACTTCCTGTCGGGACCCATTGTCTGATACAATTGCTACTAAATATTTGAAGCTATGCACTGTATTGAGGGGTTGGCCTTGGACTTTGATGTCCATGTTGAAGCCTTTGGTGTTGTTAGTCATCATTTTGGTCTTCTCTGCACTTATTTCCATTCCAAAGGATCTGGAAGTGGTGCCAAGCCTCTGTACACGATGTTCAAGTTTTTGTTCCTATACAGCCAATCCATCAGTCATCCGCAAAACTGAGGTTGAAGATTGCTCTACTCCCTATGCTGACTGTGCCTTCGTGACCTGCAAGCGCATCTGACATGATGCGCTCTAGGAAGATGTTGAAGAGTGTTGTTCTGAACCCGTTCCCGATGGCGCTGTTGTGCAGGACTGCACTGCTAGCCTTTTCATACAGGCTTTTGATGACTTCAATAATTTTAGGGCTGATGTTGGACACTCTCATGGTTGCCCACAGAGCTGCTTGCCAGTCTCGATCAAACGCTTTCTTGCATGCAGCTCTGTGGGCAATCATGAGAGTGCTAACAAAGAGGACGCAATAAGTATAATGAAAATTATCAACCAAAACTTACTGGAAATGTCGCCAATAAAAAATACACCAACTCGCGAACAGCCGACGAAAGAATTGCGAAAAAAGTGTGTCCATAATACTAACAATATTCGTCTGACTGTCCTTTTGTCTGTCTCTGCCTCCCTGTCCCCGCTCCAATCCCTCCATCCCCTCCGCCTCCCTACCCCTTCCCCCCCCCCTCCCAATTAAAAAAAAAAGCTTTCAAGACAAAGGTACGGTTTGGTGACGTCATAACGCCGTACGGTACAGCAGCTTGACTGTGACGACAGTAGTGTAATGAAAATGACGAGAAAGAAGTGAAACATAGCTGGCCAGTGAATCACGCCATAGACAGCTTGCTACATTAACCACCACTGGCTGGGTCGTCGGGTGTTGTCGTATCAGGATAATCTAAATATACCTCGAACCAATTCTATTCACAATCCATGTCATCCGTTAAAGAGTCAAACTTTATTTTGTTATTTAATTGTGTTGTTCTCACATAGCGCATTTTCCGCTCAAGAGCTGCTCAAGGCGCTGGCCAAGCGCTGTGTGTGCATGATCTGATATGATCGTGTTGCCAAAGACTCGCTATACAGAGATATATTTCCTGTAAGTGATCTATCATGAGCAACAAAGAATGTTCGCCAACTGCGGGCTGACGGACTAAAAACTATGCACTGCCCTAGGACCAGCGCTTTATAAAAGTAAATGGTCAGTCAAGTACCCAGAATAATGACCACATTACGAATGTCCACTTAAATAGAACTGAATGAATTCAAATCTAAGCTGCGTCTTACGCTTGACTAAACCCTATGTAGCGCCCAATGCCCACTGGTTTTACCCAAAGGCATCAGAAGAATTTCATGTCACGGACGTTTCGTCTACTGAAAACTACCGTTCAGTGTTTTACATTGATGAATGGTTAGTCAAGCAGGCAGACTAATGATGAGAACACTACGTGCAGCCATTCAAATGCCTAATCTATTTTTCATGGTCAGGGTCTGTGGACTGTGTGAACTTCTGGTCCACTCTATGGCGGCCTACTAGCGCCAAAACCTGATAATTACAATTATCATGTGATAATTGCAATTATCATGGGATAATTACAATTATCAAGAGATAATTACAATTATCATTGAAAATTACAAATATGTTCGTGTGATCATGTTTAATTTTCAGTTTTGGCTCTATCTATCCGCCTGGAAATGCGCCAAAACTGAAAATTGTAATTATCACATGATAATTACAATTTTCACTTAATAATTATAATTTTCACTTGATCATGCTTAATTCTGATAAGGCGGCTTACTAGCGTCAAAACCTGCAAAACTTACACGTATCAGGGATAATTGTAATTAACACGTGTTCTGTGTAATTCACAGAGATACCGGTAATTCACAGTGTTAATTACTAATTTTCAGTTTTGGCCACGCTTTACTAGGGCCAAAACCCCAGGCGTGCTAGGAAAAGTACCTCTGCCGCGCATGCGCATCGCGTATCGGGCCGCGCATGCTCATCTTGATATTTATAATTTTCAGTGATAATTGTAATTATCGCTTGATAATTGTAATTATCTCTTGATAGTTGTAATTATCTCATGATATTTGTAATTATCAGGTTTTGGCGCTAGGAAAGCGTGGCAAATACTGATATTTATTAATTAACACTGCGGATTACCGATATCTCTGTAAATTACACAGAACACGTGATAATTTTAATTATCTCGTGATAATGGTAACTCTCGGATTTGGCGCTAGTAGGCCGTCATACCACTCTAATGTCTAATTTCATGCACAGGGTGGAATGCTTGGCATGGCAGCCTAGTAAACCGATTATCAGACGTGACTACATAAAGTCATTGTTTCTTAACGTTCTTGACGGCACGGGCCGCAAGTAGAGCTCAAGTCGTAGGAAAGTGAATTATATTGCTGTGCCTTGCCTCCGTCAGTCGTCCACCACTGTGACTGGTAAGCCTCCCAGCTTCGCTGGATCAAGGTAAAGGTACTGTAGTTAAAGGCCACTACAGGGAATTCCCCTTTAACGTGTGTTTGTGTGTAGTGGGGAGGGAGGGTTGCGTGTGACGTGCGAGCTCCAACAGGCTTAGTAAGTCTATGGAAACGACGACATTATGACAGGATTGGGATCTTGTAAATATATGAATCATGTAAAAATGTCGTCATCAACAGCTCCACCGTCCCTTCCCCTCCCTTCCCACAAAAAGGTATTGCGCATTGCTCAACCGTAATGTCACTGCCTATAGCTGTACAATTCCAATAGATCAATTCTATATTAATACAGGAAAACAAAGTGAGTTTCTTTATGCATGGTGTGAATAAAGTACAGCATTGTCGTCGACCTATTGATGAATGTTCTATTGATTACAAAAATAAAAGGACGGGGTTAAAACTCCAAAGGTTTGAGAAATACATGCCTTAACCTGACGCCAACGTTCACACAGCCCCGCCCTGCGTAGCAAAGCAATGCTCATCACCACACACAAAACTGGGAGATTTACGTCCTAATATTTTTAAAAATGTTAAGGACAATAAAAAAACAGGGGAGGAAAGGGACAAAAAAAAATAAAAACAAAAAGAACCTCCTGCTTGCATTCATCAATTGTACAATTTTTCGTACTTCTAAGATCTATATAACAATTTTTTTAGGATGTACGGCATAATTTTGCCACCGAACCAAAGTAATTGGTGCTAGTTTGGTAAGGGTGAGGCTCTACCCAGGGTGAGGGGTATGTAGGCGAATATGAGCCTGAGTGGTGGGCGGGACCAGGTCCCTTCCACAAGGTTTTTGAACGGGTGGCCGACGATTATTTCGCAGTAGGCCACCATATTGGTATCCCTCGAGGCAAAGCCGGGCGGGGTCCCAGGTTACAGTAGAGAGGGGAGACCAGGTCGTCCTCTCAGAAGGGATGAATACACGACCCCGTACCTATGGACCACGTCCAGTGGGGTGGTACAGCAGACATATTTGGTGTTTTTGTAGGTGTCCCTGGGGACCAGGTCACCCAGGGACAGGTCGTTGCTTCAGGTCACCAAGGGCCAGGCCCATGGAGACCCAATGGGCCACGACTTATGATATAGTAAATATACGCTGTAGAAGTTCAAGCGAACTTTACAGGGCAGGAGGATACCTTAATAATGGTGTATAATTCCCAGGACCCGTGGGGTCAACTGTGGAATGTTTACTAGCGAGTTCGCTGTGTGGAATTCACGTTATTTGTGATATATGTTAGTCAGGACCATCGGTCAACTGAACCTTATCAAGGGAGAGTCGTTGGTGGTGTAGTGTCCCCAGGACCCGTGGGTTCGACTGAAGGGACATGCTACTAGCAATATAGCTACATATAGGTTATGTTGTAAATAGTGGGTGGTGCCCAGGACTCATGTCGTCAACTGTAGGCCCCTCTGGTGAGTCAGTCAATGGTAATGTAACACACCCAGGACCCATAGGGTCAACTGGGGAAGCGTTTGTCTGGCCACTATGGCCGAATAGTGTGTCAGTCATTCGTAGTGGGCATGGGGTATGTGTCGTAAGTAAGATCCCAGGACCACAGGGTCAACCGGGAGCACTGGTCCTAAGACTGGTCCGGGCCCTGTGGGGTCGACTGGTAACTAAGATGTTAGAAGGAGCCGGGTATATGTCATGGTCGTCAGGGGTCTAAAAGAGCCTGCCCCAGGGAGATTTTAGAATAGTATCCGACAGAGCTCTCTGTGGGATCAGTCCCAGCGATGGGTGGGGGAGCAAGAAGTCCCCAGAGCGGAGCCCATGGGTTTTGGCAAGGTCGCGGATTGCAGCACATGGTGTAGCCAGTGGCAGACATTGTCCAAGAAAGTGCTGCCAGAATAGGGGTTCCCCGCAGGGGCAGTGGATGGTATTGAAATGGGAGATGGTCGACATGGTTCGAATCCGTCCCAGAAGGCGCTGGTTACGACGGGGAAGTGGTTGGATAAGGGTATTTCCTGCTGGTGAAAAAACAAATTTTTTCCGTCTACAGTATCGTTTCATAAATCTATCTCTGGCCTTTCTAGTGACGGCTTTTAGGTCCCCCTTAATTTCAGAGAGGGAGGTTAAGAGATGAGTGAGAGGGCCGGCATCGGCTGCAATGGAGGCTGCGCCGTCAGCCATCTCATTTCCAAAGATATCACAATGTGAGGGAATCCAGGTGAAGGCAACCTGGCACCCTCGGCAAATGAGTTGATGGGAGAGGAGGAGGATCTCCTGTTGGAGTTGGCTGCGGTTTGTTGTGCCGCCGCGCGACAAGGCCTCCAAGGCGGACTTAGAATCAGAAAAAATAGCAATAGCCTGAGGTAGATTCGTGAGATCATTTATGTACGAAAGTGCCATAAGTATGGCATGCAGTTCGACAGTGAAAGTGCTAACACCGCATTCAGCGTTGTTTTATACTTCAAGTACGTATGCATGCAATAGGTACAGCAAGACGCTAGGGCCGTACCCTCGGCACCGATACGGGTGAGTGGGTCGTTAGTAAAATTAACGTCCCCGGACACCTTAAGCGTATGGGGGACAGATATGAGTGGGTTCCTTTCCCCGGTGCATAAGACACGATCACACGCGCGACTGGACAAGCCACGCTACACGACCTGCAGGTACCACTAGTTACACAATAGGGGAAATGACTGTTGCTGGTGGTCAAAGTATCTTGGTTATGCCCCTTGACTTCCTATTGCATGTGTTTGACACCATTACCGCAGCACAGACTTGATGTAATGTGACTGAGAAGGCAACAATTGTTTAAAGACAACAATGCTGTATATTATCGTTTACAGTGTTGACGTGTGTTGTACACACACTTTTTTCTTCCTATCACTGTACAGCCTGAGGAAGTTGCACAGCTCGCCGAACTTTATAACAAAATACACAGACATTTTGCCTGAGCCAAGAACCTTTCAACAAACATCAGATATGACATGGCGCAGCCAATGACCTACCATTCACAAACTGAACAGCAACTACATTGCAGAAGTCAAAATGGTCAGTCAATCAACTTTCAAAAAACAAATACAGCACAATCATATTCATAGCATCGAAATTCCATCATCATCATCATCATCATCATCATCATCATCATCATCATCATCATCATCATCATCATCAACATCATCAATCAATCATCAATCATTCATTCATTCATCATCATCTTCTATCGACAGTCACAATAAGTATCAACAACCACACAAATTAAAAATATAACTACTACAACAATAACTATAACTTTATAATTGTCGTCGTCGCCATAAAAATTATGTTTACCTTATCATGTTATGATAAACGTCATCCACCGCATACAGTGACATAAGTATTGTGTAGTCTCGTGTGTACATGACCTGTACTGAATTCAGGCACAATTTCACTATGAACGCTGTTGCTGCTCACTGTATGAATACTGCTGCTAATACTCTATGAATGCTGCTGCTGATACTCTATTAATGCTGCTGCTAACATTATGGATGCTGCTGCTTCTGATACTTTATTAATGCTGCTGCTAACATTATAGATGCTGCTGCTTCTGATACTCTATGAATGCTGCTGCTTCTGATACTCTATGAATGCTGCTGCTTCCTGATACTCTATGAATGCTGCTGCTCACACTATGAATACTGCTGCTCACATTATGAATGCTGCTGCTGATACGTTCCATGAATGCTGCTGCTGATACTCTATCAATGCTGCTGCTGCTATTTTATCAATGCTGCTGATGAGTGTCGATGTGCCAGACAGTAAGATAAAAGTGAACTGAAGTTGGCGCACTGTACAGACGGTTGGTCCTTCGTAATACTGAAGGAACGACACACAACGTCAACACTGTCAGACAACACTAAGGCCGAGAGAAAACACGTCTTTGAAGTTTCAAGTAATGAAGTTTTCAAATTTCAAGTTATGAAGATTTCACGTTTCAAGTAATGAAGTTTTTAAGTTTTAAGTAATCACTTGTTCATGTTTCAAGGGTTGACGGTTTTGTTTTTTTAAGCTCTTGCCCCAAGTGTCCAACAAAAAAGTGTCCAGTACTTAAAACAGGTGTTTCAATGGCATCACAAGCGATTTGATGTCCCAAATAATTGTCTAGCTGACTGGTAATTGATTGTCCAAGTTCAAAACCAACGGCAAGCAAAGGGATTCGAACCACACACACAACAAAACACAATGTAAACACAGCTGAACCTCAGTCTAGACACTACAAACTTAAACTTCACTACATAAGATTCTCAGAGAAAACAGTCCCATCAAATGAGAACGGCGCATGTGGGACTAGACCGTCCGAGTTAAAACACAACAAGAATGGAAAAGTGTAGAAATGAGGCACACCAACATGAATGGTCCCACAGTTAAGAAATCTAAACACAACACAAGCGGGTCAAAAAAATTACTTATCTAAACATGACTACTCCATAAAGATAATTATCATATACCATCCGCACGAGAGAGGGAGAGGATTCTAGTCTCAGTCCCACGCTGTGTGGTGGTAGCTTCTATACAGGAACTTGCATACTGTAAAGCAGGAAAACACTTGTAATATACAATGTGCAGTTTTAACGACTGTTTGGTGGGCGATGTGTTAAGTGAGTGAATTAACTTTTTTGTTGCTTGGTGGTGGTATTGACTAAGGCTCTGTCACGTGCGCTGTGAGAGGTGTCGCGGTTTAAAGACGGCGCAGTCAACTGTAGCATATGGCTGTGGCCGTGCTGTTTATTTATAGACCGCTACCACACAAAACAAGGAAACAAAACAAACTCAGAGAGGGAGAGAGAGAGAGAGAGAGAGAGAGAGAGAGAGAGGAGAATAAAGTTGAGAGTTAGCAAACCACATAGCGCGGGTCCGAGAGATGGAGGTGGGTGCACAGTGGATGTAAAGGAATGGCGGAGGTTTAGCAGAAATGGGAACATGAAGGGGTAGCGACGTCAGCAGGCGTAGCTAAAAGCCTATCGCTGTCTTGCTAGTCAATGCACAAAAAGGTAGCGCGGGGTGCCCTTTACAGTACAAGCCTTGAGGTTCCATTTGGACGGATTGTAGTCGGCGACTATGATACACAGATCATGCGCCTCCTGTACTTGTGGGTTGGAATCCTGCACACGTATGATATGGGTCACGATGTGAGTTGGTACAGGTCAACGTAAAATGCTTTTGCTGAAGTAGGCCTACTACAACCCTTGTACGCGTCTCCTTATCGCTAACAATGCAGTTGCAGGCTCCAACACATAACACCAGCACATTCTTCTGACCACCTGTATTTGTGCGTCTGTGCTTTTGGCCGAAAACGATCCGGTTATTTTGACGTGTCGTGGACGCGACAGGGATGGGAGTAGGATACGACTCAGAAAATGCTTTAGATAATGGTTCCATTCCCAGGCTGCAGTTTTATGCACAGGTATAAGGAAGTATTAGAACATTCACACCTCTAAGCTGTATTATTATACTTTACACCTTAAAAAAAAAACAACCAAAAAAAACCAAAAAAAACGCCCCCATGTTGTCGCCAACCCAACCTCTCCATAGCTTGTGGCATGTCAAGTGGAGCAATGCAATAGTGAAACCGTTGATCACGTTTACAATACAGTGATGCGCATTGTAATAGGATAACATTCATTACACCTTTTACTACACTCGTACTCACCACCATGCCCCGTCACCCCACCATTGCCATCTCTCCCCATCTGCCTCCCTCTCCTATTGTTAAAGGTTCTTTTTTATGTTAATTTGTTGAGGGACGGATTGGAAGAGTAGATTTTATAATATATAATTAGTCTAAAATCCTGTATCCCTAATCAAAAATTGTTTAATACATTCTCTCTGTCTGTCTCTCTCTCTGTCTGTCTCTCTGTCTGTCTCTCTCTCTCTCTCTCTCTCTCTCTCTCTCTCTCTCTCTCTCTCTGACTCTATGGTGATAACACGCTTTGAACATGCCTCCCGATGCTGACTAAAACTAAAAAGAATTCACTGATACATGTTGAGGGACACAATTCAGTTTTGTGCACAAAGGTTTTGTAACGACAATGCCTGTCAGCACTGCAAGTTTCAGGGTCGTCTGCGGACGTTTTGATTTTATTTTCGCCGGCTTCATGTTTCGACATGCAAAACGCAAGACTGAAATGAGAATTCGCACACTACGCACACATTCATGCCTTCATGCTTGCTTCGTCGTGTACATTATCGCGACATTACTGCACAGAGCTGGAGATGGGGAACTGAACCCAGGACCCGACACAGACAAAAGAAGAGAAACACAGATAGAGGACAACACAACAGCAACAATATCAACCACAGCAAAGAGCTAGATGGCGATTGCAACCCCATCAACATCAGCGGCGGCAATGGTCGCAGTGGTGAAGACAATCACCAACAGCAACCAAAAGTGAGCAATGAACAGTTACAGTCAAATTGTGGAATTGTGTATATTTAATAACACAGTTCGTGTGCGTCCGCTGGATCAGGCGAGACATAAACAGATAACAAAAAAATAAGGGGAAGGTTTATGTGGCATTTGCGGATTATAATAAAGCGTTCGATTCTGTGGATAGGGATAAGCTCTAGGCTCTAAGAAAGGATTATCTAGAAAAACGGTAAAATTGTTAAGAAGCATGGATGAAAAAGTTCTCTTTTGCGTAAGGATGTTAAAGGACTACACATACTTCTTCGAATCGCCTGTCGGACTGAAGCAAGGGTGCTTACTTTCGCCGAAAATTTTCTGTTTGTTTATAAACGAAGTTGCAGAAGAATTAAAGACTGGCGGTAGACACGGAATACTTTTACCCAAACCTTATAGAAGAATTTTCTTTCATTATTGTTTGCCGATGATATCGCCTTGATTTCACACACACCGTAGGACTAAAGAATCAACTAAACGTACTAGCACGAATTTCACACATAATGGGTTTAAATGGTTTAAGTGTAACTTTAGATAAAACTAAAGTCATGGCTTTTAGGAAAGGAGGGTAGCTCGCAGCTCACGAGAAATGATACTTAAATGGGGGAAAGATTAGAGGTCGTAAACTCTTATACCTATTTGGGCTTTGCTCTAACAACTAAGCTATCCATTAGTACAGCAATGGAACACATTTCGCAGAAAGCAAAGAAGAAAGTCCTGGACATCCTAGTGCACTATAGAAGATTGAATGCAACGACATTGCAATATTTTTACGTTTTTGTATGATCAGCAAGTTATACTGCTCTTGTATACGCAGCAGGGGCGAGGGGGTTAAGGAAGTGGAGGAGGTTGTATGCATGCAAGAAGTTATTATCTGTTAGCCAGAAAACACTTAGCTCTATGATTAATGGGGAACTGGGTAGGCATCCTCTTTTCATTCATTCTCTCATGAAAGCAGTCAAGTACTGGTTAAAGCTGCTAGGCATGCATGCCAAATGATAGAATACCCAAAGGAACTTATGACTGCCTGAAACCATTAGATGGCAGTGGTGTAGAGACATGGCTAAATCATATTAACAAAATATTTGTTCCAGTATGGCTTTGGATTTATTTGGACTGAGCAGCAAGCTGAAAATAACATAGGGTTTTTTACATGTTTAAACAGCGCTTGATAGATTGCTATGCACAAACCTGGCACGACAAAATCAGTAACAGCGACAGGTTTATTTATTACAACCATGTCAATGCCCTGTGAACCGTCATCGATATTGTAGGGATTAGTAAAACCATGTCAATGCCCTGTGAACCGTCACCGACATTGTAAGGATTAGTACAACCATGTCAAGGAAAACACTACAACACAAAAGACACCAACAGTTGGCTGAACAATGGCGACTTACAAAGCAGAGAGGTAGTGACTGGTTGATGATGAACGTGTGTATGTATGTATGTATGTATGTATGTATGTATGTATGTGTGTGTATGTATGTGTGTGTGCGTGTATGTATGTATGTGTATGTATGTGTGTATGTATGTATGTGTGTGTGTATGTATGTATGTATGTGTATGTATGTATGTATGTATGTGTGTATATATGTGTGTGTATGTATGTATGTATGTATGTATGTATGTATGTATGTATGTATGTAACATCATCTGCGCCTAAGGTAGGAAGTGGGCGTCTCGGGCGGCTTCAGTCAGACCTTGTATCGGCCAGCGCCTTGAGCGGCTCCTCAGCTGGAAAAGCGCTATATAAGATAAGAGCGATACATAAATAATCCCAGATTTGGTGATGACCAGTAAGCCTTCCCTGAGGACGGGTGTTTACTACTATGTCATGTCCAAAAGGAGGCTGATAGCGAAGAGACACAGCAGAGCGAGAGGCACATGGCAAAGAGCCATTAATTCATCGTCTGCAAGCCATCCAAGCCCCCTTACCGGGAAGTGGTAATGATAGGCCCCATGCGCCCTCATATTAACCCGAATAAATCCATACATTCCTGCGTCGATAGCAAGGGAAACAACAGAATGAATGCAAAACAGAACAGGGCAGGACAGAGAACTTTGGTACAATGTTTGGGAAGTTGGAGGGACAACCACAGTGAAACTTGGGCTATCAACATGCGTTGGTTCGAAGTATCCAGCTGGTAATGAACGGCAATCAGTCATGCACAACGGCACATCAGTGAACAATGGGTTAATCAATAATCAACACAGCCTAATTCCCTCCCTGCACTATGTGGAGCAGGAGGAAAGAGTGGGTGTATGTGTGTGTGGGTAAAGGGGGGGGGGGGGAAGGGAAACGAAACTGAATGCAATTTGTGAATTAAAATTTTCTGTCGTGTTAGTCCATTTAAAATCTACCCCTTTGCGACAGTGTGCATGCTGAAAGATAGAAAGAAAGAGAAGAGTGAATGAGAGACTTGAGAACGTGATTGTGACTATGTCTGCAATAGGGCCTTAGTACAGTGTGGCTATGCCTGCAATACAGCCTTAGTACAGTGTGACTATGCCTGCAATAGAGCCTTAGTACAGTGTGGCTATGCCTGCAATACAGCCTTAGTACAGTGTGGCTATGCCTGCAATAGAACCTTAGTACAGTGTGGCTATGCCTGCAATAGAGCCTTACTACAGTGTGACTATGCCTGCAATAAGGCCTTACTACAGTGTGGCTATGCATGCAATAGGGCCTGAGTACAGAGTGGCTATGCCTGCAATAGAGCCTTACTACAGTGTGACTATGCCTGCAATAGGACCTTACTACAGTGTGGGTATGCATGCAATAGGGCCTGAGTACAGTGTGGCTATGCCTGCAATAGAGCCTTACTACAGTGTGGCTATGCATGCAATAGAGCCTTACTACAGTGTGGCTATGCATGCAATAGAGCCTTACTACAGTGTGGCTATGCATGCAATAGGACCTTACTACAGTGTGGCTATGCCTGCAATAGAGCCTTACTACAGTGTGGCTATGCCTGCAATAGAGCCTTACTACAGTGTGGCTATGCCTGCAATAGAGCCTTACTACAGTGTGACTATGCCTGCAATAGGACCTTACTACAGTGTGGGTATGCATGCAATAGGGCCTGAGTACAGTGTGGATATGCCTTCAATAGGGCCTGAGTACAGTGTGGCTATGCCTGCAATAGGGCCTTAGTACAGTGTGGCTATGCCTGCAATAGGGCCTTAGTACAGTGTGACTATGCCTGCAATAGGGCCTTATTACAGTGTGACTATGCCTGCAATAGGGCCTTAGTACAGTGTGGCTATGCCTGCAATAGGGCCTTAGTACAGTGTGGCTATGCCTGCAATAGGGCCTTAGTACAATCATGATCAAGCTTGAATATTGTATTTGATGTATTCACTTCTTTAAATGCACATATTCGTGTGGCTTATGGAGAATAAAATCTTGAAGTGTGTGTGTGTGTGTGCGTGCGTGCGTGTGTGTGTGTGTGTGTGTGTGTGTGTGTGCGTGCGTGCGCTGTTTGTAATAACGCGCGTGAAGGATTGAGGAGTGGAATGGGATGGTGGATGGGGAGGAACAACATAGAAGAATGAGCAGTAAAATGGTGATTTATGACCCAGGATGCAACACTGTATAGTGGCCTGCACGTGACGTGGGGTGAAGAGCGAGGTGTGTACGAGTGGAAGGAGTGATGTGGGGATACGGGTGGGCAGTATAGAGGTTAAGACGTGCGGAAGAGTAACTGGCCAGTGCCATAAGTACTGTAAGACCTAGCCTAACACAGAAAATATCACTACACGCTGCCAGACCCACATTAATAATAGACCACAGTCATTGTTCTTTGCCATAGAGAATGGGGGTAAGGTGGGGGGTGGGTGGGTGGGAGGATGGTGGTTCAGTCAGCAAGGGGGAGGAGGAGGGATGGAAGGGATGGGAAAATTTGTACAGGAAGTCCCAAAATTAAATAATACAAAAGAAAAATCACATACAGCACCATTACTTGAAAATATTGAATTCTCTTGGTGCGAATTATTTGACTCCCGCCTCTCGGTTACGCCGTTGAGAACATGGCCCAACTTGAACTGTTATTTTTTTTTATTATCCCTCGTAAGAGGGACGTGAACAATAGTGGCCTTGCAAGGAGGAGAAGCGTGTCGATAGTAAACCGGATCGCCGGCTACTAGTGCCACGACACTCTCTGCAGGTCGCTGCCACAAACCTGCATAAAATGCCAACCGACAATGCAGTCCTGGTCACCCCCAAAAGCAGAAGACGAATGGTCAAGCGGGGAGAAGGTATGTCGTGTCGCCTTGTCCTGCATAATCCAAGGTCCATAACAAAGGATTCTGCCCAGCACTACCCAAGGCAAGATTAACCCATCGCAAAGGGCAGCCTCCAGGGAGACAATCTCAGCCGCCTCTCATTCCGCCACACCTTGTTTCAGTAAGAAAGTGGGAAATCATCTTTACCGTGGGTACAGTGTGTCAAGGTGGGTGGGCTTAAGTGCAAGTGAGTGTGAGTGAGAGAGAGAGAGCAATAATTACAGCATTAGAAACCGGCCAAACCACGTCTAAGCATTTGTTTTAACATAAACTGTATTCAACAAACAAACCAGATATTAATACAAGGCAAAACATCAGGGCGCACAAAAGCACAAGGCTTAAATGAATGCTACCCAAATAATAATAATAATAATAATAATAATAATAATAATAATAATAATAATAATAATAATAATAATAATAATAATAATAATAATAATAATGTATGAAAATAGCACTGGCGGACGACAGGAAACAACAGAACATTGATAAAAAAATACAAGATTAACACACACACAAAAATTTAATTTAAAAACTGTTTAAAAACAAAAGTTCCAAGTGAAGGGGAAAAAAAGAACCAAAAAGGGGGGGGGGGGGAGAGGGCGGTGTGCAAGAGAGTTATGCTTGTGGGAAGAAACTAATGAGTGTGTTGAAGATAAAAGCTAGAAAGCGAAGTATGTGGAAAGTCGTTGAAAATAAACTATGAAAATAAAATAAAATAAAATATAATATAATATAATATAATATCCCGTAACTCGGAGGTCGTAGGGGCACTGCAGATGATCGTTTAACCAGCGTACTCTACCTTTCCCTGCCCTCAGCAACCCTGATTGTTTCGCTCAGTGTCAAACCAGCCCATTCTCGAATGTTGTCCTCCCACCTCTTTTTCGATCTCCCTCTTCTTCTACCTCATTGCACTGTGCCTTGCAGGATGGTCTTTGCAAGACCTGGTGATCTGGTGACGTGGCCATACCATCGGAGTTTCCGTATTTTCACCACTGTGAACAGGTCATCGTGTTGTCCAATGGCTTCTGTGAAGGCCTGTCGGACTTCGTCGTTGGTGGTGTGCTGGGTATATTAAATGCCCAGAAGTCTTTTGTAGCATCTCATCTCCATGCTTTGTATTCTTCGTTGGAGATGTGCTGTGAGGGTCCATGTTTCGCAAGCATATAGGAAGATGGAGATGACAAGGGAGCGCAGCAGTCTTACCTTGGAATGTATTCTGATGGTCCTGTCTTTTCAAATTGGCTTCACTCTCGCCAGGGCAGCAGTTTTTGGTGCGATCCTGGAGAGGACCTCTTGTCGGGACCCACTGGTGTAGGCCACTCCCCACTCTGCCAGATCTTGTTACAGATAATAGTGAGTGCGTCAATCATCGCTTCTCCTCCTGCTTGAAGCAGTTCCGCGGGTGTGTTGTCCACTTTCGCTGACTTCCCCTTCTTCAGCGATTGCACTGCTGCCTCAACTTCTTCTCGGAGAATTGGAAGGATTTCTTCTTCTTCTCTGTTCTCTGGACATGCTAGAACCGATGGGTCTCCGTTTGGTGTGTGGTTGTAAAGGTCAGAGCAGTACTCTGTCTATCTGTTCAAGACTTCTTGTTCTTCTGTAAGGCATATGATAGAGTTGCTTTGGATCATGGAGACCTCGGCACGTTAGTAAGGTCTTTAAATTAAATGTGCTAGCATGGACAGTATCATAGTAAGTCAGTATCATACATGTAGTAGTAAGTGCTGTCAGTATCACAGTAGTAAGGCCTGCATTCACTGGGCTAGCATGGCCAGCATCATAGTAATAAGGCCTGCATTCACTGGGCTAGCATGGCCAGCATCATAGTAATAAGGCCTGCATTCACTGGGCTAGCATGGCCAGCATCATAGTAATAAGGCCTGCATTCACTGGGCTAGCATGGCCAGCATCATAGTAATAAGGCCTGCATTCACTGGGCTAGCATGGCCAGCATCATAGTAATAAGGCCTGCATTCACTGGGCTAGCATGGCCAGCATCACAGTAGTAAGGTCTGTAGCGCAGGCGCTCATAGCTGGATGTGAGCGTCTCTCTCTATGCCTCTGCTCTTTGTCAGCAACGTCTCTAGTAATGTCTCGCTGCTCTCTGTCAGTAACGTCTCTAGTAATGTCTGTTTTTTGTCAGCAACGTCTCTGATAATATCTCTGCTCTTAGTAACGTCTCTAGGAATATTTCTCTGCTCTTTGTCAGTAATGTCTCTAGTAACGTCTCTCGGCTCTTTGTCTCTTTGTCATTAACGTCTCTAGTAATGTCTTCCTGCTCTTTGTCAGTAACGCTTCTAGTAATGTATCTCTGTTCTTTGTCAGCAACGTCTCTCTGCTCGTTGTCAGTAACGTCTCTCTGCTCTTTGTTAATACCGTCTCTCTGCTGTCAGTATTGTTTCTCTGCTCTCTTCTTATACAAGGGCTCAACAGCACACATTCCAGAAGGATGACTTTCCGGCACAGGTTCCAGTCAAAAAGGACAGTAGCCTTATAGCAAATGGAATCTGCCCAGCTCCACGTATCCTTGTAGTTGTACCGAAGCCACTGCGATTACTATTTTCTGTGCAACAACTGGACCAAAAACCTAGGAGGCAGCACGCAACTAGCCTGACAGCCACCATGGTGTCAAATGTCAATGGCCCACCGCAGGGTCAGGCTGACCACAATAGACCACAAAGCACAGAAACACCTTAACGCTGCTATTTTTAGAAGTCTCTACATCAAGCTCAGGGCACTGTTGTGTTGGCAGTGGCGCGCACTACAAATCATCATCATCATCATCATCATCATCATCATCATCATCATCATCATCATCATCACCAGAAGAAGAAGAAGAAGAAGAAGAAGAAGAAGAAGAAGAAGAAGAAGAAGAAGAAGAAGAAGAAGAAGAAGAAGAAGAAGAACAACAACAACAACAACAACAACAAAAACAACAACAAGAACAAGAACAAGAAGAAGAGAGCGTTGTGGCCGAGTGGGCTAAGGCGAGACTAATTTGCCTTGTCCACAAGCTAAAAACCAAAGGCGTCCGACAGGTGTGGGATCGATCCCACCTCTGGGCGTTGTTTCTCCGAATATTATTTACTTTCGACTCGGGCAACGTCTCGGGGATTTGCTCCGGGTACTTCGGTGTGCCTCCCCCCCTCTCTCCCCCCCCCCACCAGCTCCCAGAAAAAATTTAAAAACACAACTAATAATAATAGGTAAGTTGGATTTTACGCCTTACATGGGGGAGGTTGCCCAGAATTTCCCGATTTAAAGCGACAATAAAGTTTCAAAAATCAAAATAAAAAAATCATCATCATCAACATCATGGTCATCATTGTCGTCGCAGTCATCTCATCCATATTTCAGCAAATAGTCGCCGCCTGTTCTCTACTTCTATCTAGACCCGCGTGCACCCTCCTCAACGCCCCCCCCCCCCTTTCCCCCTCCCCTCCGTCCGCCCTCTCTCTTTCATCCTCCCCTCTTCTCGTCCGCTACACCCCCTCACCCCACTCCACCTGCTTTCTAGTTGCTATAACTTTAATGTCAATCAGACGAGTACGTAGCTGGAACCATTACCATGGCACTGTTGCAGTTTATTACCCAAACCTTGCTTTTCACCTTTGATGTTCTCCATAACTGCCTTCCTGTTATTAAATGTTCTCTTTCCACTTTCCCCAATTTTCTACAAGTACCCACATGCACACTAGCTAACAATGCTTGGTCTTCTTGTCTATGATCTTCCAACTTCTTTTCATCATGATCATCATCAAGATCATCATCATGATCATCATCATCGTCGTCATCATCATCATCATCGTCATCATCATCATCCTTCGTACTCTAAGGTCATTCTTCTTCATTGTGGTCTCTTAGTGTATCATTTGTAGACCTTAGAGCAGCAACCTCACTATACATTTTTCTTTTTCTCGATACAATGAGTGCGCCTTGTGCCAAACACCTTGACCGTTTAACATGTACATGCCATCTCACACCACACCAGCCATTCATCAAAAAGCTAGGCACTGGCAACGGAAATAAGTAAGCACTTGGAACCTTAATAGGGGCAAGGGAAGATCGTACATGGGGACTTCTGACCACTTGACCTAACCTATCCTATCCCGTAACTCGAAGGTCGTTGGGGCACAACAGATGATCGTTTAACCAGCGTACTTCATCTTTCTCTGTACTCAGCAACCCCCAAGGTTCAGTGTCAAGCCAGTCCATTCTCCAATGTTGTCCTCCCACCTCTTTTTCTGTCTCCTTCTTCTGCCTCCTTCCAGGATGGTCTTTGCAAGGCCTGATGCTCTGGTGCCGTGGCCATACCATCGGAGTTTCCATGTCTTCACCACTGTGAGCATGTCCTCGTGTTATCCAATCCAATGGCTTGTGTGATGGTCTGTCAGACTTCATTGTTGATGATGTGCTGGGTATAGGAAATGCCCAGAAGTCTTCTGTAGCACCTCATCTCCATGCTTTGTATTCTTCTTTGTAGATCTGCTGCGATGGTCTATGTTTCGCAAGCGTATAGGAAGGAGATGACAAGGGAGCGCAGCAGGTACCTTGGAATGTAGACTGATGGTTCTGTCTTTCCAAATGGGCTTCGACCTTGTCCGGACCGCATTTGTTCTTGGGGTTCTGGAGAGGACTTTGTCACGTGGGGTTTATGGGCTCTGCACAATGGAATTATGGACCCTCACGTTTATTCGGTGGGAACTGCTAGTAAGTCACCCTATGAATTACTTTAATAAATTTATTTGTTTAGCTCGTTCTGTGTTAAGGTTGGGGTACAGAAATAGATAGAAAAATGGTAAAAGAATACTGTCACACTAGCTTTCACACGGCTATGAATCATATGTAGTCCAGCCACTTGATAACAGTTAAAATCACACATTTATTTCTTCTACTCTATACAAGGTTCTCTAAGTACTACTCTAACTTAAAAAGTCTCAGTCACTGCTAATAGTTCGATCGCTGATAGTCTAGGCAGCTGTTATATCTTCCTCGGGCACTTGCTATAATATTTCATGTAGATTTGGACTACTGTGGTCCGTTTTACAGTTTCTGAAGAGTTGGACTACTGTGGTCCTGTTATGATCAGTTTAAGTGCACCTTCGCCTTATGCACTTAACTCAGGTGTGGGGTGTTCGAAGTCCTTCTGTGAGGTAGCTTCTGGTACACCTTTGTCGTTGTGTAGTTGGGTTCCCTTGCCACGCTGTGGGGTCTGACAGGGTGTTTCTTCGGGTAGCTCCTTCCGTCTTGTGCGGTAGAGTCTCCTCGACCAACTAGTCGTTTCTGTGGAGGTGGGTGCACAGGATAGCTCGGGATAGCTCGGGATAGCTCGCCTGCTCGTCTGTAATATAAGAGACGAAATTCTGCACAACCCTGAATAATCGGTTTGTGCAGAGCGTCTCACTGAAAGCCAAGTAGCCCTCAGTGATAGCTCCACATCTCTATACATAAGCGACGAACATTCTGCTACTTCCGGGTTCCACTGGAATCTCACTCTAAATTCCTATGCATACATAAATATCAAACGTGGCTAACTATACACATACAGAATTAATAATATTATAAACATTCCGTGGTACAGCCACTGGTCTGCAAACATACATATAAGTTAAACAACAGTGGTTCCGTACGGGATACAACATGGCGGCGCAACCGGTCGTGTTTCACCACGTGTTCGGCCTTTCCACATGGTCACGCAAATTCGGATTAACAATTCACATTTATGCATAGCAAATTCCACAAACATAATTTCAACAATAATATAAATATATCACGATGAAACAGAAGGGTGTTCATTTACCTGTTTGACAAGTTCAGGCCCGTTGGCGGCTTAATAGAATTCTAAGATTCCTAAGTCCTGCTTCCTGGTCTATGTGTGGAGAGATTTCTCTGCCAGCTTTCTAGCTGTTAACACTTCGGTGTATTACTCCCAACTGACCAAAACTGTGCGTGGTTTGGACCCAGTCAAACTGGCTCCAACCACTTTGCCTAAGCTCTCCCATTGGTTCCAACGGTCCGATTCAAAACTCAAGTGCTGACGTCACTGCGCTGTGTGTGTGGCTCAGGCTCGCAGTGTGCTGTAATTTAATTGCTTGATGTGTACTACAGACTCTCTACTGTTACAAAGACTACACAAGGCTAAATAGTCAATGAGCAGAGTTAAACTAGCCAATTCGTGACAGGCTCCCTCAACTGAAAAAAGGCGATGACTACTGGATTCGACCTTTTTCTACTACAGAGCCTAGTTTAACGCTGCACTATCCTAGGGTCCTATTTACAAACTAAGTAAGTTGCTCTACCTGAGCTGCAATGCTGTGCCAGGTAGCTATGGACACTAGTGACAGGGTTTTACTGGGCGGGGACGAATTCTGGTGCTGTGGCCCTTAGTTGTGTTGGGTGGGCGACAGCTGCTGTGTCCTCCACGAGATGGCGACTGAGGTAGTCGGCTCCGTGGTTCTCTTTGCCGGGGATGTACTCGATTTGGAATGAGTATGCCTGAAGGGTGAGTGCCCATCTCATCAGGCGAGAGTTCAAAGACTTGGAGGCTGCCAGGAACGATAGTGGTTGATGGTCCACCTGAACTGTGAAGTGGGTCCCATACAGGTAGAGTTGAAATTTCTGTATGGCCCAGACTAGTCCAAGGCATTCCTTCTCCGACGTGGCGTAGTGGGTCTCGGCGGGTCTCAATTTCCTGCTGGCGTAGGCGACAGGGAATAACTTCTCTGCATTCTTGGGGTCGCGCTGTAGCAGTACTGCTCCGAGGCCTAAGTCGCTTGCGTCGGTGCGAAGAACGAAGGGCTGAGTCAAATCGGGTAGGTGGAGTACTGGCGCCGATGTCATTCTGTCCTTGAGTGTTTGGAATGCTGTCTCGCATTCGGCGGTCCATACAACTTTGTCCGGGGCGATTTTCCGTGTTCCATTTGTCAGTGGTACGGCGATGCTGGGGTAGTTGGGGATGAACTTCTTCCGCGATGGCGATGGCCATCCATGTGTGTGTGCCGGGGTCGCTGGTCGGTCCGTGTATTTCTTGAGGCGATTGATGTGGTGGTATCGGGCTCTCCCGTTCACCTCTACTTGGTAGACTGTCTTGGATTTCTTGGCAGTCACCCGGTACGGTCCTCTCCAAGCGATGTCCAGCTTGTTGGTTCCACTTGGAAGTAAGAGTAGCACTTGATCGCCGACTTGCAGTTCTCTGTCCTTCGCGTGGCGGTTGTAGTACTTCGCCTGACGGCTCTTGCCTTCTTCAGTGCTTCACCAGCTTTCTTCCACGTTGCTTTGAGGGTTTCCTGCAGGTCTGCGACGTACTTGGTGGCACCTCTTGGTGTGTCGTCTATCTTGGCTTCCGTCCAACTTCTGCGTAGGGCTTCTAGCGGTCCTGCTAGCGGTCTGCCGAATAGCAATGTTGACGGGGTGTAGCCTGTGGCTGCATGGGGCGTTTCTCTATATGCGAACAGTGCCGCATTCACGTAGGTGTCCCACGCTTCTGGATTGTCGTCGGCGACTTTCCTGAGTATGGTGAGAAGGGTTCCGTTCAGTCTTTCTACTTGTCCGTTGCTGGCTGGGTGGTATGGTGGTGTGCGAATGTGATGAACTTGTATCAACTCGAACACGTCTTGCATCAGGCGGCCGGTGAACTGCGATCCGTTGTCCGTTCTAATGCTGTCCGGGAATCCGACTCTGGTAAAGATGGCGATGAGTGCATCTGCAATCTTCTTGGTGTCGATCGCTGGCAACGGGACTGCTTCGCACCACATCGTACATGCGTCGACGAGTGTGAGTAGAAATCTGTTCCGCTTCTTGGTCATGGGCAGCGGTCCTACTATGTCTACTGAGACTTGCTGGAATGGCACGCCGACTACTACCGATGGTCCTAAGGTAACTGGTACGGTGTGATGTCGTGGGGAATATCGTTGACATTGGTGACAAGATTTCACGTAGCGCTTGACATCCTCCGTGATTCCTGGCCAATAGTAGTGTGCGCTGATTCTCTGCACTGTGGCTCCAATTCCCATGTGTCCGCTGAGTGGCATGCTGTGGCCTAGTTCTAGTACTTGGGCTCGAAGGGTGGCTGGTAGTACTAGTTGGGTGTGATCTCCATCTCCTTGTCGATGAAGAATTCCCTCTTCCATGTAGAAGTCTCCCTTGTGCGGGGGTGTGTGCGCCTTGGGTAGCTTCTGGAAGCACTTCGCTATCGAGGTGTCTTCTTTCTGTGCTGTTTTGATCTCTTCGAGTCCTGGGTTCGGAGCGAACTCGGGCTGGGGTGGTTGGGTTTTAGCTTGGGCCCTGGTTTGCACTGCAGCTATCTCTACAGTTTTAGGGGGCGTGCCTAAGAACACATACCTACAACCTAGCACTAGATCATACAAGGGTTTCTGTAAAACAGCTGCTTGGATTCGTCCTGTGACGTACCTACTCTCTACTTCGATCCATGCTATTGGGCAAGTAGTCGTCGGTTTCGTCAAGTCTGCTCCTTGTAAGTCGACTGTCTTGTCCGTCAAGTCCGCGCGCGATACAAGAGATTCGCTAACTATCGCGTCGTATGATAGACCTGTGTCATACAGACAGTTCGCTTCTTTACCGTTGACCTTGACCGTGTCTGTCACCGATGGGTGATCTCCGATTGTGTGTGGCTTGTTACCGCTGCTTTGAGTTAGAACTCTGTGCGCTGGCCGGCTTTCGCGCTCTTCCCTACGTTGTGCGGCCAACTTGAAACATTCTGCGGTGGAGTGATTGTTTCTGTTGCAGAACGAACAATACCGTCTCTGTTCTGCGGGACCTCTTTTCCCGAATTCCGTGTTGGGTCCTTTATTTTGCCCAGGTCTGGGGTTATTCGGCTTATTCGCGGTGCGCTCTTCTCGGTTAGGGCTTCGTTTCTGTGCCTCTTTCCCGTTAGGCTTTAGGTCTCGCCTGAAGCTCTTGGCTTCTCCGTGTGCGGCCACGTACCTATCTGCGACCTTGACCAGATCTTCCAGTCTTTCCGCGCCCTGCTCTACTGAGAATGTTCTCAGCTCGGGGGTCATGGTTTCCCGTAGCTGTTCCCATACTAACAGTTCTGTCAGTCCATCATACGTCTTAGCCGTGGCTGACTGGCTAATCCACTTATCCAGCGTTGTGGACAACCGATCCGCGAACTGCGCATAGCTCTCTCCTTTCACTCTCCGATTGGTGCGGAACTTTTGCCGATAGCATTCTCCTGTCAGTTCGAATCCCGTTAGGAGTGCCTCTTTTACTTTGTGATAGTCAGTCACTCTGTCAGTCGGTAGCTTACTGTAGATGTCATAAGCCTTTCCTCTAAGCCCTTGACTAAGCTTAAAAGACCAATGAGTGGGATCTAGTTTATACTCTGTTGCTAGACGCTCAAACCTAGTCAGATAGAGATCTAGACCTTCTTCTCTCTCATTGAATGTTCCCAGTGGAAATGACATTCCTTGTACAGGGTTGGATGCTACTTCTAGCTGATCTGAGTGGGAAGGGGTTGAGGAAGAACTTGAAGCTCCTGATCCCAATCTTCTTAGCTCTAACTCATGCTGTCTTTCTTTTTCCTTTTCTTCCCTCTCTTTTTCTTTTTCTGCCCTTTCCTTTTCTTTTTCTGCCCTCTCATACTCCCATCTCCTAACTTCTGCTTCTCTCTCTGCTGCTAATGCTGCCTTCTTTTGTTCTACTTCTAACTCTGCTTTCTTTTGCTCTGCTTCTAATTTCTTCTGCTCTGCTTCTAATGCTAGCTTCTTCTGTTCTGCTTCTAATTCTAATTTCTTTTGCTCTGCTTCTAATGCTAGTTTCTTCGCCTCCCTTTCTGCTGCTCTCTCTGCCTTAGCCTCCTGTTTCTCTACCTCTGCATTGATATACGCAATTAGGTCTGCCCCTGCTAAGTGTAAAGCTTCTCCTAGTTCCTTGAAACGCAATCTCAAGGCCACTGGGTCCGACATTGTCAAACGTGTCTATGAACAACCTCTGAATCACGTGGAATACCAAAACACTAGCAATATTGCAAGTCAATAACAACAATGCAACGACAATCAAATTCGTAATCAATAATAGAATAAAACAAGAGTCAAATGGCATACAACAGTTATTTAAGCAAAACCTGCAAAAGAACAATGCAACATACAGGCACAAAAATAATTGAAGCAAAAAAGTTTTTAACTAAAGAACAGTGCACCCAACTGATCAGTCCTAGTTACAAGTATTCTAAGTTATTCTACTACTACTGTTATCTAATTTTATTGTACTTAGGTCCGGTTATACCCAATTCCTATTATCCACAGATCCTAGCTAGGCTCGCCAATTAAAGTGTCACGTGGGGTTTATGGGCTCTGCACAATGGAATTATGGACCCTCACGTTTATTCGGTGGGAACTGCTAGTAAGTCACCCTATGAATTACTTTAATAAATTTATTTGTTTAGCTCGTTCTGTGTTAAGGTTGGGGTACAGAAATAGATAGAAAAATGGTAAAAGAATACTGTCACACTAGCTTTCACACGGCTATGAATCATATGTAGTCCAGCCACTTGATAACAGTTAAAATCACACATTTATTTCTTCTACTCTATACAAGGTTCTCTAAGTACTACTCTAACTTAAAAAGTCTCAGTCACTGCTAATAGTTCGATCGCTGATAGTCTAGGCAGCTGTTATATCTTCCTCGGGCACTTGCTATAATATTTCATGTAGATTTGGACTACTGTGGTCCGTTTTACAGTTTCTGAAGAGTTGGACTACTGTGGTCCTGTTATGATCAGTTTAAGTGCACCTTCGCCTTATGCACTTAACTCAGGTGTGGGGTGTTCGAAGTCCTTCTGTGAGGTAGCTTCTGGTACACCTTTGTCGTTGTGTAGTTGGGTTCCCTTGCCACGCTGTGGGGTCTGACAGGGTGTTTCTTCGGGTAGCTCCTTCCGTCTTGTGCGGTAGAGTCTCCTCGACCAACTAGTCGTTTCTGTGGAGTGGGGTGCACAGGATAGCTCGGGATAGCTCGGGATAGCTCGCCTGCTCGTCTGTAATATAAGAGACGAAATTCTGCACAACCCTGAATAATCGGTTTGTGCAGAGCGTCTCACTGAAAGCCAAGTAGCCCTCAGTGATAGCTCCACATCTCTATACATAAGCGACGAACATTCTGCTACTTCCGGGTTCCACTGGAATCTCACTCTAAATTCCTATGCATACATAAATATCAAACGTGGCTAACTATACACATACAGAATTAATAATATTATAAACATTCCGTGGTACAGCCACTGGTCTGCAAACATACATATAAGTTAAACAACAGTGGTTCCGTACGGGATACAACATGGCGGCGCAACCGGTCGTGTTTCACCACGTGTTCGGCCTTTCCACATGGTCACGCAAATTCGGATTAACAATTCACATTTATGCATAGCAAATTCCACAAACATAATTTCAACAATAATATAAATATATCACGATGAAACAGAAGGGTGTTCATTTACCTGTTTGACAAGTTCAGGCCCGTTGGCGGCTTAATAGAATTCTAAGATTCCTAAGTCCTGCTTCCTGGTCTATGTGTGGAGAGATTTCTCTGCCAGCTTTCTAGCTGTTAACACTTCGGTGTATTACTCCCAACTGACCAAAACTGTGCGTGGTTTGGACCCAGTCAAACTGGCTCCAACCACTTTGCCTAAGCTCTCCCATTGGTTCCAACGGTCCGATTCAAAACTCAAGTGCTGACGTCACTGCGCTGTGTGTGTGGCTCAGGCTCGCAGTGTGCTGTAATTTAATTGCTTGATGTGTACTACACTGACTCTCTACTGTTACAAAGACTACACAAGGCTAAATAGTCAATGAGCAGAGTTAAACTAGCCAATTCGTGACAGACTTCATGTCGTGATCATTGTCTGATACAATGGCTTCTAAACATTTGAAGCTATGCACTGTGTTGAGGGATTGGCCTTGGACTTTGATGTCCATGTTGATGCCATTGGTGTTGTTGGTCATCGTTTTGGTCTTCTCTGCACTTATTACCATTCCATAGGCTATGTAGGTGGTGTCACGCCTCTGTACCAGTTATTGAAGTTCTTGTTCCTCTACAGCCAATCCATCAATGTCATCTGCAAAACGGAGGTTGGAGATTGCTCTACCCACATATGCTCTGTCACGAGAGGCGAATTTGGCCACTGCAGTAAGTATTCACGCCTCAAATAGTTCATCCTTCTTTGGCCTTTGTAACTTAAGACGTTAAGTGCTGAAGCGTGCCTTGAACATGATGTAGTCAATCTGGTTGTGATGCTCCCAGCTGGACTGTGCCATGTCCATCGTCTCGATTGTTTGTTGTATCTGGCAAACTCCAAGAGTCTCAGACCTCAATCATGTGTTTCGTTGCTGCAGTGGGCTCCACGTGTGTCTCAACAGTTGTGGTGCGCATCTTGGCCAATGGTGGCATTCCAGTCGCCTTGCACTATGACTACCGTCCTTCTTCGGCACTTGCTCATGGAAAGCCTGTAGATGTTCACAGAAATCCTCGACTTCGCTGTTGTCACAGTCTGATGACCACTTGACCACTGAAAGTTTATAAAGCAAGGGCAGGGAGGGCTGGTTGAAGAGCAAACAACATTTTCTTCACAAAAAATGGTACTTTTCCAGAAAGAATGAAAAGTATAAGGCCTACTGGCGAGCAAATTCATGTCACTTCACATCCCTTGACTTTCCTGGTCGTCTCTGGGCCATGAGCGCTTGTTTACTAGGGTAACACTAACAGCGGACATGCAAATACGTCGCCGTTCTGAACTAGAAGTCACACAAAATAAGTATTTGGGGTCTACTGAAAGTCAAGCAGACGGTAATGAAGTACAGGAACGGTTGTGACAGTTGGAAAGATCTATTTTACCAAGGATTCAAGCACCTGATTCAAAGAACAATGAAATGGTCAGAAAAGTTGTAGAAACGGCGTTGATCACTGAAGTTTCGCACTAAAACAAGGGAGGACTAAAAGATTCAACTGCTTGATTCCAAGGCAATGATATCCGAGATGTTCTCAGTTACAAACGTAGAAAGATTGAGAAGAAGGAGATATATACGTTGTGGATCTTACCGGCAGACATGCAGCGGAAGATTGTAGTTCTATTTCAACAACAACAACAACAACAACAACAACAACAACAACAACAACGGCGGTGACAGTTAAAAGATTATTAAGAATGAAGTATCATGAATCATATATATACTTATAAGACCCAAGTAGATATAGAACGATCGACTTCTGGTATAAGAAGAAATAAATTATAAATGCATTATAATTATTATAATTAACAATGAACTTATGTGTGATATATAACATAATGTAATGGCGTGTATCTGAAGTGATGAAAATTCTGAAAGTGGGTTGAATGAGTTTTGATATATATTCTTGTCACCTCCACTTCAGGATTGTATATTACATTACATAATTGTTGCTTTAGGTCCAGCGGACTCTTCCGAGCCAAATCAGGACCGGACAACCCCCAATCCGCATAAAAGATCTGCTGAAACAACCCTAGTGGTAAAACTGAATGCCCTCCACCAGCCAGTCAATTTACAATCAAGACATCCCACGCAGGGGACGCTGAGGCTGCACTCTAATTTATCGAACCCCAGTTTACAAAAAACAAAATAGAATACAAACATCATTATAAATTATCAACAAAACACATACATATAAAATGCCTACATTGCTAAATAATAACATCATAGGAAGCCCTAGTGACCAACTGGCAGAAAGCGTCCAATATTCCCAAGCTGATCCAACAGACCTCATACACAAACAAGGAGTCTTGTCCCGGAAGAGTTTTCAAGAAAAAAGGTAGGTGACTGGTCTAGCGAAGAAGAAAATAGTATAGCAGATTGATAGAACAGAGCAGGACTGAGAAAGAGCAAATGAGAAAGACAGCGACAGTGGGAATTTAAAGCACTAAATTTCCAGAAAGTGGGGATACTATTTATACTGAAACTCCCGGCACCCCAAAGGGGGTAGGATTGTATATAGTTGTTTTTTCATTGTAAAATGGATGTCTGTATGTAGTTCATGTTACGGATGATAAAGATTTGTTGAACTGAACTGAATATATTATTACGCAATCGACACATCTTCAACAAAGGCGCTTTGACGCTTTGAATTGTTCTTTGTTCTACAGTCTTAATACAATACAACACAACATAATACAACGCAATGCAATACAATACGACTGTATCTGCCTCAAACGAATTAATTATAAGTGCTTAATCTTTAACCACAATAATGCACTACCAAACAAAGTTGTTTTATTTTCCTTTCTTGCTTTTTTTTGTTTTAAACACATTTCACCCGACAAAGCGCCTAGCCTGAGCGTAAAGACGAAAGGAAGGAGAAGGGTAATTTAATCAGCCCCGAGCTAGGGTTACGGCTAGTGTAACGGCTAGACACATCACAGGTACGGTAATGAAGTAGGCAGTTCCGGGGGAGGAAAAGGTGAACTGCGCTCATTGATTTCAGGCCACGCTGACCCCTCAAAGCTACCAACTCAATAACTGCTCTTAAACAGTGCAAATTATCTAGTCTGAGAAAAGCTCAAGGCTGGAAAGACATTAACGATGAATGAAACAATGTCCTCAGTTTGACTTGCCAAACTGCATGGGACCACACCAACGACGAATTCGTCAATTGTTTTTTTTTTCCCCACTCCTTGAAACGCTTAACATGGAGTGAAAAAAATCCTTTAAATTGTAAAATGGAAGTGAGCCCAATCCTTCCATTAATTGCAAAGACAAAGCCCTGTATATGGTGTGTTTGTTCAACATGAGCTTTAGTGAGGAAGGGCGCTATACAAATGTTTAGTAGTAGTAGTGGTTGTAGTAGTAGTAGTTGTAGTAGTAGTGGTGATAGTAGTAGTAGTAGTATAGTAGTAGTAGCAGTAGTAGTAGTAGATTAAATGATTATAAAAGTTGTCTAAATACATGTAAAAAAGGCGGGGAAAAAAACAAAAACAAACTCAAACGATGCCGCCAATAAAATGGTTTGCAAAATGAGCCATATCTTATTTACAACACTTAATTAAGCTTGTAAGCAGATCACTGTCACACTATATGAGGCTGAGATCCAAATCAATAACCCAAGATCAGCACTAATCTGCCACTCACGCACCAGTGATATTATCAATTAACAGACAGAACATCTTTCTTAACAAAAACACCACATCGGCAGAACTTAAAACATCTCGCACAATCAATGCTGAATTATAAAATGACGCCTAAATGAACAATTAAGTCATGTTTGCACACACAGCATTATCCGGTTGATTTCCTGACTACACATATAGTTATTATTGCCAACCAGTGATATCAAATATTACACTAAGAATGGCTATACTTTATGATAGATAACAAGCTGTATTGATATTCCACAGATTAAATATCTACATTCTACAGAAAGAGGGGGGGGGGAGAGAGAAAGAGAAAGAGAGAGAGGGGGGAGAGAGAGAAAGAGAAAGAGAAAGAGAAAGAGAGAGAGAGAGAGAGAGAGAGAGAGAGAGAGAGAGAGAGAAGAGGAGAGGAGAGAAAGAGAGAGAGAGAATAAACATTATAAATAACACGCGGTATTGATAGACATTGAAAAAAAAACTTGGCTGAAATAGACAGGAATTATTTACTCAGAACAATAGTAGGTTAATCAAGTGATACTAGACTAGAAGATCTCTGGCAAAATGGGCACTAGTACCAATAAAGATGGTTTGTACAGAGTCAATGAATGAATGAATGAATGAATGAATGAATGAATGAATGAATAAGAATGAACATTGAGGTTTAACGTCTACACCCACCATTGGCGATATGGCAGACGGGGATAACCATCCCAGGGAAAGAGCGGTAGGGACCTGAATCAACACTGAACCACCAAAGCAATCATACTGCTAAAATGGACAGTTGTTATGTTAATAAGTTTATAGTCCCCTCTCTTCCCAATAAGGATTTTCAGAGAGGAGACTAATAATGGACAGTGAAAATGGCCACATTTTATATCGCCCACCACGGGATTCGAACCTGGGTCATCGGTGTGCCAGGCCAACGCTCTCTACCACTGAGCTACGGCGATGGGACAAAGAGTTACAGAGCAGACATATTCCATTAGTGTACACAGACTAATCACACATTACAGGGCTGGAGGCGGGACCTAGTAACACCTTATACTGGTGAAATGCAAATCCACACAAGAGGGATTAGATGGAGGCGGGCATTTGGAGCTAACTGCAACATCTTTAAAAGACCGTCAACATCCCTCATCTTGATCCCCTATACGCTCAATGTGTCCGGGGACACAAATTTAATAAAAAAAATATCATCTTGATTATTTCCTTCTACGTGCTGCTGCCTCACTCAACCCCAACTTCACCCCTACACTACATGTTCTCTCTCTCTCTCTCTCTCTCTCTCTCTCTCTCTCTCTCTCTCTCACTCTCTCTCTCTCACTCTCTCTCTCTCACTCTCTCTCTGTCTTTACTAGTGTCTGTTTGTGTGTACCAGGACGGGTGGAGAGGGCGAGATGGAGGTAGAGATAGAAAGGGAGGGAGGGAGAGAGAGAGAGAGAGAGAGAGAGAGAGAGAGAGAGAGAGAGAGAGAGAGAGAGAGAGAGAGAGAGAAAGAGAGAGAGGACAGAGACAGAGAGAGACAGAGAGAGAGACAGAGAGAGAAAGAGACAGAGACAGACGGGGAGACCGATTTCTATTGAAACTAACTTCAGGCAACTGATTAAATCTCCTCCAACCTTAGCAAAGCTCCTAATTATGCAGAGCTAGTATTAATTTCAGACGCCTAAGGCCTTTACGGCTTCCTAGGGGTTTAATTATTTACAACCAGCATCGACAGCACAAAGCACGAAGAAATGCAATGAAGGCTTCGGCTGCCTGAAACCCTGCACATTTACTAACTCACTATTAGCAGTGTTTTGTGCATGGAGATGGACCCTTCCTTGTATTGGATATGATAATTGGATGAGAAGGCGATACCACTGAACGGGGTTCTTTGTACCGACAGCGTGCAGACCGAGATAAGGGACAATTAGCAGCTGCACTGTGTGACCTCCCAACGTCTGGACGTGCGAAGTATCTGTGTTCGTGCAAGTGAACTCTCTGCCATTCCATCGAACTCTCTGCCATTCCATCATATATAATATGCAACTGTATAAGCACAAGAAGAAAAAGAAAAAGAAGAAGGATGATGATGATGATGATGATGATGATGATGATGATGATGATGATGATGATGATGATGATGATGATGATGACGATAATGATGATGATGATGATGATGATGATGATGATGATGATGATGATGATAATGGCGACGACTAGGGTTCCGGTGAACTTAGACAAGGTCGTCTGTTTCCATACAGATGTAGGCAAAGGTGATTGTCCTTGGGATGCGTCAGAGGATCTGACATGCTGCTTGCCCACGTCAAAAATCCGTGTTTACCACAGTGCTGTAGACTAAAATTAATGATTTACGAAACTACTCTTCCTTGGCAGTTTGTTAGTTAGGCATTGTTTATAGGATCCAGCGAACTGCACACAGCCGAATCAGGCAAACATTGGACACAGATTGTTCTTAGCCAAAGATGGTTTATGTTGTCCCCATGCAAGAAGTAGAAACAATATCATGTCTGCAGTGCCTTTGACAGAATCCTAATGCATGAAGCGGAAGTAACGGCTGAGCGGACCCAGACAGCAACTAGAAATTGCAGGAACTACCCACACACTCAGATAGCCACAAGCAGTCTATAGCTGGTCACCACAGTGTCGGCCTTCCCATAAAGTCCCCATGACCAATACTAGGTGTCCACGTAGCCACTGACCTTGACGGCAGCAAATGCATGAAGCGGAAGGCAGGTATCTGCGGAGCCAGACACAGTTAAGGATATTACAAGAAGGTACCAGACACCGGGGTCTATCATGGCCGATTCTTTCTCTCCGGAAATTACAGGAATCTTTAACAGCGGCCGTAGTCTAGCTGATATTAAATAGGCCAAGTTTACAGAATCGGGCCTACGCCTCACAGGTTCAGGCACGCTGTACGGCGTACAGCACACATACTGTGGATCTGAACCAAGGCTCAGACAGGAAAGACAAAAAATGTGCAGAATAAAAGTAGCAGGCGTCTGGCCTGAAGAGAAGACATTATTGATAACATCTTGAATATAGGGCAGGCAAAAAACCTGTGTGTACAACACAAATGCTAAAGGTGTCGCCTGAAGAGATAACGTATTACATATGATCCTCCGGGCAACGAGGGAAGCATAACGAAGACCTATCTCCCCGTCCCTGCGGTCAATGGTCTGTAAATGAGGATTTGTGCCATAGATTCAGATGGCCATTTGGCTGTGTTCTCAGATCGGCTGTGTATTAGCTGGACATTCTGAATATCAACTGACCGATTTCCCCATGCATTACTACCAATAGAAGACGCTTAAAAGAAGTCCTCATGAAAAACATCAAAACAATACCAATAAAAAGGCTCCGACAGTCTCAGATAGTAGGTACAGACTTAAGCTTAAACATGATCTCTCTCGTTACGACTGCCGCACCGCCACACCGTGTAATAAATGAAGAGTAACCGCCAACGACAGCCACAAAGATGCCAAAAGACGCCACATTTTGTCAACAAATTAGCCAAATTAATAGGCCGTATTACCGAGGTTAACCCAATGCCGCCTTGCGTGTCACATCCATGTCCTACCGCCGACTGTACTACACTCTCAAATTACCCAGAAATACGTGTTGCTGAGAAAATTAGCAGCAGTCAATGTATTTAAATACATCAATAATATCAATGCTAATAATGAGTAAGGAAACAAAGTATAGCATTATTAATGTTATAAAATCATATTATATTTTCGTGTGCAGGTGTTTCGTATATGCCTGTGGGTGAACAACCGGTGTACTAAACACACATGCATTACATTACGTTACATTACATGATTATTGCTTTAGGTCCAGCGGACTCTTCCGAGCCAAATCAGGACCGGACAACCCCCAATCCGCATAAAAGATCTGCTGAAACAACCCTAGTGAGAAAACTGAATGCCCTCCTCCAGCCAGTCACTTTACAATAAAGACATCCCACGCAGGGGACGCTGAGGCTGCACTCTAATTTATCGAACCCCCGCTTACAAAAACAAAATAGAATACAAACATCATTATAAATTATCAACAAAACACATACATATAAAATGCCTACATTGCTAATAATAACATCATAGGAAGCCCTAGTGACCACCTGGCAGAAAGCATCCAATATTCCCAAGCTGATTCAACAGACCTCATACACAAATAAAGAGTCTTGTCCCGGAAAAGTTTTCAAGAAAAAAAGGTAGATGACTGGTCTAGCGAAGAAGATAGTATAGCAGATTGATAGAACAGAGCAGGAATGAGAAAGAGCAAATGAGAAAGACGGCGACAGTGGGAATTTAAAGCACTAAATTTCCAGAAAGTGGGGATACTATTTATACTGAAACCCCCGGCACCCCAACGGGGGTAAACACACATGCACAGATACAGCAAGATAGATAGGCCTACGTAGCAAGGTTTCAATACAGTTACGTATCTTCTACACACGCATTCATCGTCTTGTCAGCAAACTGTCAGTCACTTTTAATGACAAAATGTGCTACAATGTGTTGTTTATTCTGTTGTTTTTTTGTTTGTTTGTTGTTTTTGTTTTCTTGTTTGTTTGTTATTGTTTTTTTTTTTTTTTTTTTTTTTTTTTGGGGGGGGGTGGGTAAAGAAAAGAAAAATTATGACAACCCTTTCAAATGTATTTCCAGAAACACATTTAGCGGGGAAAAAAAACAAGCATTTTTAAAGGGTTAAATTTCTTGTCCTAAACCATCCAATTTTTAGAAACGGCGCAAAACGTGTTTAGAAAATGATGAAGCACAATGACCTTGACCTTTGACAAGGTACGAATATGAATGATCTAACATACTTAGGAGTGAAAAATATCCGCAAAGAAAAAAAAAGATTTTCGGTTCAATTCCTGTTGAGATAATGCAAAAAATGTGTTTTGAAGAAAAACGTGAAATTCGGACCGACCCACCGACCGACCATCGCACTGCTAGTGAAGGATGACGCATGATGTACGTACATGTATACAACACTGCTACTGAAGGATGACGCATGATGTACGTACATGTATACCACACTGCTAGTGAAGGATGACACATGATGTACGTACATGTATACCACACTGCTACTGGAGGATGACACATGATGTACGTACATGTATACCACACTGCTAGTGAAGGATGACACATGATGTACGTACATGTATACCACACTGCTAGTGAAGGATGACACATGATGTACGTACATGTATACCACACTGCTAGTGAAGGATGACACATGATGTACGTACATGTATACCACACTGCTAGTGAAGGATGACACATGATGTACGTACATGTATACCACACTGCTACTGAAGGATGACACATGATGTACGTACATGTATACCACACTGCTACTGAAGGATGACACATGATGTACGTACATGTATACCACACTGCTAGTGAAGGATGACACATGATGTACGTACATGTATACCACACTGCTACTGAAGGATGACACATGATGTACGTACATGTATACCACACTGCTACTGAAGGATGACACATGATGTACGTACATGTATACCACACTGCTACTGAAGGATGACACATGATGTACGTACATGAATACCACACTGCTACTGAAGGATGACACATGATGTACATACATGTATACCACACTGCTACTGAAGGATGACACATGATGTACGTACATGTATACCACACTGCTACTGAAGGATGACACATTATGTACATACATGTATACCACACTGCTACTGAAGGATGACACATGATGTACATACATGTATACCACACTGCTACTGAAGGATGACGCATGATGTACGTACATGTATACCACACTGCTAGTGAAGGATGACGCATGATGTACGTACATGTATACCACACTGCTAGTGAAGGATGACACATGATGTACGTACATGTATACCACACTGCTACTGAAGGATGACGCATGATGCACGTACATGTATACCACACTGCTACTGAAGGATGACACATAATGCACGTACATGTATACCACACTGCTACTGAAGGATGACACATGATGTACATACATGTATACCACACTGCTAGTGAAGGATGACACATGATGTACGTACATGTATACCACACTGCTAGTGAAGGATGACACATGATGTACGTACATGTATACCACACTGCTAGTGAAGGATGACACATGATGTACGTACATGTATACCACACTGCTAGTGAAGGATGACACATGATGTACGTACATGTATACCACACTGCTAGTGAAGGATGACACATGATGTACGTACATGTATACCACACTGCTAGTGAAGGATGACACATGATGTACATACATGTATACCACACTGCTAGTGAAGGATGACACATGATGTACGTACATGTATACCACACTGCTACTGAAGGATGACACATGATGTACGTACATGTATACAACACTGCTACTGAAGGATGACACATGATGTACGTACATACCACACTGCTACTGAAGGATGACACATGATGTACGTACATGTATACCAAAACTCAAAACAATCGCTTCAGCCGTTTTTGAGATATTGAGCGAAACGTGTTTAGTAACAAAAATGACTCCAGTGTCCTTGACCTTTGCGGAAGAGCAGAAATGATGGCACGGGAGGCAGGCCACTAACATATGTAAAGTTTGTGTGAAGTTTGGCCAAAATCCGTTCAGTGCTTCTTCGATATAGCTTTCAACGGACCGACAGACATTTTTGCTCGTTCTGATTCCCAACTATTTCAAAGTATTTCCGCATAAATCTGGAAACAGAAAAAAAATGTGCAAGTATATTAATTGCTTCATAAGCAGCCTAAACCTGCCCGCCCTCGTGCCTAGTGTCCACAGGACAGAAGACATTGGTCACAAACTACCGTTTCAACAAAGATATAACAGCCCTAATTAACTAGGACTTTAGTATTGTCCATGACTAACAACCAAGTCTTCAATGAGTCATGCTTTTTTTCACCCACCACGCGTTCTCTCTCTACCCTCTTACCCCAAACACGCACACGCACATCAAGACAATACATCCTTATCAGCATTACAATCTATTATGCGCGGTAGCGTCATTCCTATCTTTTTACTGGCGGCTTCATCTGCCTTTCATTAATCAAGCCGAGTTTCCACCCTCTCCCCAACTATCCTGTATGTAGATTAAAAGCTTCCAAATAAATTAGGCCTTTTTAACTGCCATCAGCTGTCAAAGCTGGTTGTGCCACAAGACATTTCGTTTTCCTAACAGTACACTAGGCCATCACCAAGGTGATAACGATGAGGAGAAAGAGGACAGCGATGACGGCAGCGACGATGACGACTGCAGCGACGATGACGACGACAGCGACGATGACGGCAGCGACGATGACGACGGCAGCGACGACGATGATGATGGTGACGATGATGATGGTGATAATGACGACGACAATAATGATGATGACAATGACGATGATAATGGTGATAATGATAATGACGACAAAGATGACGATGATGATGATGATGATGATGCAAAAAACAGACACGTCGGGTGCGAGCAACACACAGCGCTTGTCCAATGATAAGATCTATAAGCTGTGCACAACTTCTTTAGTCTGACGACGCCACTTTTGACACTTGGTCTTCCAAGTTTCCGGGTCAAAGTTTGGTGATGTGCAGCTGGGGCAGGAAACAGCGCCCGGGCCATTAATTATCTACACCGGGTCACAAAGTTCACCATTTCCCATTTATTTCACAGCGTTCCTCGATGAAAACAATGAGTCATAGCACACATCACAGCAACTCAAAATTGTAGTGCAAATGGGCGATTTGTTAACGCCAATGCAACCAAGGCAGTTTATTTATTATCATGTTTGGGGTGGGTGGGGTGGGGTGGAGAAGAGAGGTAAGGGGGTAGAGTAGGGTGTAGGGGATGGGAGGGCATGCTGATGAGAGGTGGGATGGAAACAATCAGATTAACCACTACTGTCTATTGTCTTTATAAACACTACCGGTGTCACATCCTCCAAGTTCCGGGTCTCCTAGTTTATCAGGGCGCATTTGGGCATGCGCCAGGTTATGTCGGGCGGGGTTTTTCACGATGTTCTTAGGCGTCGTAACCCTAACCCTAACCCAAACCCTAACCCTAACTCTAACCTTAACCCTAACCATAACCATAATCCTTACTAAGACTACGATAGCACTGTGCGCATGCGTCGAATTTTGTAACGCGTCGACCAATCAGAATGCTCCCAGCCCAGCTAAGATACTAGGAACTATGACGATGTCACACCGGAATGACAGAGGATTGCTATGGAGCAGACATCACATTAATGATGACATAGTTGGTGGCAGCACATGACTACTCAACTACCTACATAAATGGCCAGAGGGTATGAAAGGATGTTTGTTGATTTGTTTGTGTGACGATTACTTTACTTGGGAAGTTGTTGTTTCCGCATTACAACATTATAATTACAATGGACAATCGTTGCTCAGAACGATCGTTAAGCTTTGATTTTTAGTCGTCTTTTCCTTGTATTATAAACAAACAACTGTGCCTACTATCCACACTTTCGACGCGGTTCTATTTTTAGACTCAACTTTAATTATATATATTAATAACAAACGAATTAATGTATCAATGTATATCTCAATAGTGCTTTTGAAAGAGGCTATTTTTAGGATTTTTTTTGGAAACGTTTAAACGATACGACACTAAAATATGTTACGTTTAATGCATACAGTGTATGCTTACTTCGGAAAACATTGTAAGCTTACTCTCTGTGTGTAATAGGAAACAAAGTCATCATACCATGAAATACACAACACAAATGTTTATACAATTGCGTACAGTGTATCCAACAACAAAACGGAAAACTAACACCAAAAGAACTGGCTGACTCATGATTTCCAATACAATGCTGAGCCAGCTGTGTGTCACAACAGAGCACAGTCACTTTACAAATAGCAAACTCCCAACTGGAGTGCACGATAAAATAATACACTGTCCAACAAACCAGAGAAAGTGGAGGAACAAAGGAATGTAAAGCTAAAAGAGTGCAGCAAAGTCAAAAGTGTAAAATAACCAAATGTACAATGATAGTGTAAGTCAACACAAGACAGTGCACAACACTAACCTGTGGTTAACAAATGCATGCAGACCATGCAACACAAGAAGAAGACAACACCTATGTCAAAGCTTACAAAGCAATCCAATCAACGCCAAGATTACAGATCCTCCAGCCAATCGTCGCCAACGTATTATTCCTCCGGCCAATCAGCGCCCACAAAGCAATGGGGCCAATCTCAGTCCTCTAATCCCGGCT